>JASCZI010090932.1:26139-48753 GCA_036250425.1 Stylosanthes scabra
ATCCAGAAAGCACACAAATAAAACCAAAGCATTTAGGTGTGAAATAATGAAACTCAACCTCAAGAAAAATGTATTTAACCCAGAATGCACACACATCGTATTCTAGAATGCACACAGAAAACAAAAAAAGCATTCAAATATCAAATAATACAACTCAATCTCAAAAAATTGTATAGCAGCAACCTTGACTCAGAATACATACAAAAAACATCCAGAAAGCACACAAATAAAACCAAAGCATTTAAGTGTGAAATAATGAAACTCAAACTCAAGAAAATTGTATTTAATCCAGAATGCACACAGGCAACAATCCAGAGTGCACACAAGCAACAATCCAGAATGCACACAAAAACAAAGCGACGCAATCAGGTATCAAATAATGCAACTAGACCTCAACAAAAGCATATAGCATCAACCTTCACTCAAAATGCATACAAATAATCATCTAGAATGCACACACATAACAAGCAAACACAGCAGAAAAGTTATAAAACGTTAAATTCATTTAAAAAACACGTAAAACCTGCTATGTATTCTCTGATTCATGGGAACGATCTGAATCCACTTCTAGTGATGGATTTGAACTAGCAGCTTCCATCCTACCACAACCTAAACCACAAAAATCAAAAATCAAATCAAACAAAAAAATGTGTCAATAACAAAAACACGAAAATCAAAACGAAAATCTAAAAACAACAACAAACATATACAAATCTAATAACAGGAAAACGAAAATCAAATGTAAGAACGTTCAAAAGTTCAGAATCGAACTTACCTCATGAAAAATTGCAGAAAACGACGCAGATGACAGAACGAGAAGAAGAACGAACTCATCTGCGTTGAAAGATCGACGAACAATCACCAAATCTGAAAACTCCAATTGAAATCTGAAACTGAAAATTGAGAGCGTTTGAAAAGGAAAAGAAGAACGAGAGTGAGAAAACAAATAACGAATGAAAACTGAAAACTGAAATTGACGCTTAAAGAAATATATTAATTATAATAAGGGTAATCAGACGCGTGTAGAAACAAGAATGATTGACCACTTGATCACTAAGAATAATTGTAAAATTTTATTTTCTGTTTTCACTCCCTTACAAAAATTTTAAAACAAAAAATACTGAAATAAAAATACAAAACAAACGCAATTTTTCTAGTATGAGTTCTCGTCTTTTGTCGTTGTAACGAAAGGGAGTCTTATCATCCACCCAAATTGAGCAGGGAGAATCACTGAAATCCAGTAACAGCCAATCAAATCTGAAACATATCACCACGTGCCCTGCCACAATGCATATCATCATCTCCATAATAATAGTCATCACACCCAACTTTCATCACCAATCTCTTCACAATGCCCCCAACAGCAGCAGCAGTAGCTTTACACTCTTCTCTCTGCACCATCTCTTCTGAGAAACCATCAAGCAACAACCATAACCATGTTCTTCTCAAACCCAAGCTAAGTCTCGTCCATAACAACAACCACCACCACCACCCACTAATTCACCCAAAGCTCTCCCTACAATTCAAAGAGAAAATCCTCTGCCTTGAGATAATGGGCATTGATGCAGGGAAAGCACTGTCCCAGAACCCTAACCTCAGTACAGCAACCATGGAATCCATTCAGTCCATAATCTCCTTCCTTCAATCCAAAGGCATCCACCAAAAGGACTTGCAAAGAATATTTGGCATGTGCCCCAAGATCCTTACCTCTGACATCAAGAAAGATCTCAACCCAGTTTTTGATTTCCTCTTACAAGACCTCAGAGTCCCAGATCACAGCTTCAGGAGAATTGTCAACAAGAATCCAAGGTTGCTTACTGCAAGTGTTATGCAGCAGCTCAAACCAGCTCTCTTCTACCTCAAGAGGCTTGGCTTCAGGGATATGGCAGCCTTGGCTTTCCAAGATTCTGTTCTTTTGGTTTCTAATGTGGAGAAGACACTGATTCCTAAGCTCAAGTATTTGGAGAGTTTGGGGTTTTCAGAAGATGAGGCTAGAAGCATGGTTTTGAGGTGCCCAGCATTGTTTACTTTCAGCATTGAGAATAACTTTGAGCCTAAGTTTGAGTACTTTGATACCCAAATGGGGAGGGAATTGAAGGAGTTGAAAGAGTTTCCTCATTACTTTGGGTTTAGTTTGGAGAATAGAATAAAGCCTAGGCACATGGAAGTTGTAAAAGCTGGGGTCAATTTGCCATTGTCAGTTATGCTTAAAAGCACTGATGAAGAATTTAGGGAGCTAATTGGTGTAGATCAGAAGAATATGAGATGACTATGATTATTTTCTGTGAATGCATGCATGCTTCCTTAGAAAGTTAGGATCTTTGTGTATATGCTGTGTATTTTACTAATTGTTTGGTACATAACTGAAGTTGATTTTGAGCTTCTTTTGGGATGCAAAAGAAACGTTTTATGTATTTAAAATAGAACTGAGTATTTATCAATCTCTCTATCAATTTATGATGTATTAAAACATAATAATAAATAGTTTTTATACTGAAACTCAAGTCTTGACATTTGATATATTTCCATTCTACCCATTCAGTGTTTTTAACAAGTGGCATGCATAGTTTCTTTGTGCTAGGTAACTTTGGTTTTCTTTGAACTGATTTTGAGTTAATACTTAATACAAAGGCTTCATATGTCTAAAATGTCCTTGCAAGAACCAAACATCAGCATTATTAGCTCCCATTTTGTGCCTCAAAAATGTAATACCATTGATTTTCAAGAACCAAACATCAATAATAACTAAATGTACTGTATATTTACAAAATTCAATAACCTCAAAATTAAAAGTTTAAATTTAATCACATAATTATTTCACTCCTAGCTATTTCTACAATATTTATTTAATAATTCTAATGCTCCAATGGCTGGGGCTAATTTAAATCTAGTATCTACAAAAGCATTAAACAACTACTTATGGTACAACAGAAATGAAATGGTACATTCATCCTGTATTTGCTGCATAGCAACACACACTTCCATCATTCATCTTGCATGGTGTTTGTCCACGAGCTTTAGTTTCAAACCAAAATTTTATCGGAATTAGAGTCATAAACTCTTTAGAAAGAAACATCTTGAGAAACGAACGCAGTCCATGCAACCTGTTCCAACAAAGAAGATATGAATTTAGATTTTATACTTATCCTAACGTATATTCCTTGCCTGTTAGAAAAATTAAGGAAAAATATCATCTCTGGTAAACTTTCTGTTAGGGACTTGGGTATCATGGGGTGCTCAAAGTCCCAATTGGATAGTATGAGAAGCTTGATGTTATATTTAAGAAGAGTGGTTCGTGTGGTTTTCGACTTTCTTATGTACTTAACGCTTTCACTTTCACATAACGTGATCATCTGATTTGATTTTAATATTGTATTAGATGTCTTTTAGACAAAGACTAAGACACAAAATCATGTCTGGCAAGTGAGACTTGGACATGGAAATTGTGTGAGAGTGTGAGACACTAGTAGAGCCGGAGAACACAACTTATTTTTTCTTATTGACCTTATCAATTTTTCATAATTACATTTTCAATCGTTCTATTTTTCTTCTTAAATTTTGTGTAATTATACTTTTCATTATCACTAAACAAAATACAATTACTAATTTTTATGTCTGTCTGCCTTATTATTAATGTCTTGTCTTCTTCTTTTTTCAAAACCAAAAGCAGCATGAATGTCTCATCCTTAGTTTCACCTTCTTGATCAATGGTGAAAATTAACACGACAAGATTGTGTGAAACTTTCGCTTGAGATAATCTATTGCAGTAATGGGAAAACTTATCCAAGAATAATAGTATATATTTTACATACCTGTAGAATAGAGAAGGCCTTCTCAGCAATGTACTTCTGCAGAAGTGTAGCTCCTCTTTGCTGAAGTTTGTCAGGATGGAGGCACAATCTTGCTCTCTGATAGGCCTTCCTCACTTGTGAGCTGTGTATTAGGCTCATAATCGGAACGGCACACCAGCTGCTCTCAGGCCAAAGAATCTGGCAATGAAAACATACAACCTTGTCATGATCCTGTTTATTTCGATGCACGAAACTGGAGAGAATTCAGTCAATTATCAGTATTGACAGAAAATATTACATGATGTAGTGTTGAAAGCAGTAGCCGGATGTCGGTTTCCTTGCCACATGACCACAATCTTACATCTGTGTCCAACTTCTCTGTATCTGTCTGTAGCTTCTATGGAAAAAGCATTACAATCAGTACAAATCTTTATTTTATATATAAAAAAAAAGAAATCAAAAGAAAGAAATATTATAATCTTAACCATGGAATTTAGGAATCATTGTAATTTCAACTGCTTAAGAAACAAGCATGCTGTGTAAAAAAAAATTATTTGCTTTACATTTGGCTTATTATGTATTTGCGTTGATTGTCCATAAATCATGCACTGTTGAATAATTTGTATCACTTCTTTTCTTGAACAGTTGCCACTATCAACTTAAAAATGATCTTTTCATAATATGGGAATAGTGTCATCAAACTTTTTGCTTATTTTCTGCCATTGTAAGATAAAAGTTCCAGGCTTCAAATTGAAACAGTTTAACAAGGTTTTTGTTATGTATTCACAAATCCAAGAAATAAAGTGTGAGTAGTGTGTCCAGATTTAAAACGCAACAAAGTTCAAATACCATATTACTTGTTTCACTAATATGATGTAGGCACTCAAGCCCCTCGAATTGTTAACTTTGTCTCCAAAATCCTATATTAAGCAAATTTCAGCATGAAAATGCAAGGTACCAGAGAATTGCCTTAAGTTGTATTACCTTCGGAGACTCGACTATTTCGAACCCTTCGTTATGGTATTCACCTGCAGCATGATTTCCTGCATTACAGGATCAGAGACAAATATGATTTATCTTTTTTTTGTCTGTTACAGCTGTAAAGCATAGGATTTATAATAGACATTTTGGTAGGCAAGACAATTACCTTCTATTACAGTAGATTGTTCATTGCCATTGTTTCTCCAACATGATTCTTCATCAGAATTTCTTGATTGGAACTTCTCTTTAGCCCATGCAATTGCTTCATCAATGGCTTCTGATCCACAATGTTCCTCTCTGGTGCCGGAGTTAACCTCTATGACATAGGAGCTCATAACTTCATCATCATCATCATCATCATCATCAGTTTCTATAACTAGCTCTGGAAGCACATGATCAGGCTCTTGACAGAGTCCAGAGACACCGGAAAATGGGGAACTAAGTTCAAAGTCATCAGTGGCTTTCATGGTCTGACATGAATTAGATCCAAGACTAATTGTTTCCGGGGAGGAGACTTTTCTCGATAATCCGAACTGGGAACTCTTGAAATTCCCCTTGCATTCAATATCTTGATATTGAACTTCAAATGATTGGTCATAGCAATGAAATAATGGCTTCCCTTGTTTAATAGGGTGTTCCTCAGGCATCATGATGCATGAGTTCCACCTACATGGGACATTAATTGGCCTGAAACAATTAAAACATCTGCCACATCAGATTTCATATACAGGTCATCGTAATTTCCGGCTAAATAATTACATCTTCTAAAGAGTTATTATGCATAAACAGAACCCAACAAACATAAGCAATTTGCATTGTCAATGTATTGTCAAATGAAGGCTGAAGGGGACTTGGTAAGAAGTGGATGAGAATCCAGAGAATACAATAACATGAACTTTTGTACGGATAATGTTATGTTATGTGTAATCTATTTTATTCAACTAAGTCATCTATTTTTATGTTAAATGTTAAATACAACAACATTTCTCAAAAAATTAAAAAAAAAAAATTGACTTTTCTTAGTTTATTTGTAATTTGAATGCATAATTGAAAATGCACATCTTCTGCAAACAGTTACTCAATTGGTTAGTTAGGAACTTGGGATTTCAGTTTCACAAACCTGAGCTTTGAAGCGAAAACGGACAATGCCACGTCATCGCCGACCGCCGGCCGGAGAGGGCTCAGATCTTCTGAACTCAAGGCCGATGACGAATTCGACTTTGATTTCGCCATCGATTGCGACCGGGACCGATCCCTCGACTTCCGTTCATCGTCCGACCCAAACACGCCTCTGTAAAACGCATCGCTCTTCGCCGGAATGCGGAACACCGGCAAGCTCCTGCCGCCCTTCACCAGCGCCTGAGAAGCGAACTCCGACGGCCTGAAAATTTCCTCATAGAAGGAACTTGTCTTTGCTAGCTTGTGCGCGAGGAGGCTCCTCGGCGGACCACCGAAGACGTCGGCGAAGTCGTCCGGATCCAACGTTTCCGTCTCGGAGGCGCTGTCGCCGGCGAAAATGGACGGCCATGTGCGAGAAGATGAACGTTCCTCCATGGACCGCCGGCGAGGGAGATCCGCCGTGAATCCCATCCTCATCCTCCAGGACTCGTCCATTCTTTCCGGCGAGGCTCTCCGGTGAGTTGTTTCTCTTCACTGACCGGAAATTTTCACTAGCTTGTGCCCTTATAAAGTGTTGAAGAACATAAAACAAAGAATAAAATTTAAATAACAAGTTTTTTGTTTAATAAAAAGGTTAATATTAATATTTAATTTAGGTCATCATTAACTTTGGAGTAATTTCAAGGACTGCTTAAATATTGTGGGCATAAATTTATAGAAACACTTGTTAGTTAATAAACAATAAATATCGATGAATTAAGCAAAGCATGGTTACTGAGTTAATCTATGCATGTGGTCATTATTATTGTTGTTTGTTGAATAATTTAATTTTGTTTTCTGTGAGTATGAATGATTAGTGATTAGTGATTAGTGACAAGTGAAAGGGAAATGTGATTAGTGGGGGGAACTTGGCTGGCTTTGCTTATCTGGAAAGATGAAGATGCTGGAATTGATGAAGCTAAGTCCCCACAGACATAATCATGGAAGCAATGTGTTCTTTATGTTATGCTTTTTATGATTTTCTTTTTGGCTGAGGAAGCTAAGCTAGCTAGTGGTTGTGGTTCTGTTAACTTTACCTTCAGCTGGTTGTAGAGCAGCTGTGTATGGATTTAGGACTTAGGAGGATAAGGAATTGAATTGCCCATTTGATTTATGTTTTTCTTTTCTATTTTTATTTTTAGTGTTTTTGGAAAAAACAAATATAAAATAAAAACGCATATTAAATACACCCGAAATTTCTAGTTATTGAGATTAGCTGCATATACTAAAATAATATTTGAGATTCTAATTGTATCAATTCCATTTTGAAATTGACAATACCAAGGACTAATGTGATGTATTTTTGTCAATTTCAAAAACCTAATTGATACATCCACAGACTATTTTAGTTCATCCAACTAATTTTACCGACCAGAGTTTAACTCAATAGACAAGGCAGTTAGTTTCATCTATCTACTTCTCTTGCATTTTGTTCTAGTACCTTTTTTTTTTATAGAGGAATAAGAAGAATGTCGGAAATACTGTGAGTTTATGTGTATAGCTGAGGATAAAGTTGCCAACGAGGCAGGTGGGGGAAAGGATGGTTGATACCTTTGAAGGAGACACAGTGCAGTCCTCAATCGATTTGAGATCAGAAAGCTTTATGGATTTTATCCTTTTTTCCATACTTTTTATTTTTAAATTCCCATTTGGAAATCATAATCAATAGGCTTCAGGTGAGACTACCATCAACTAACAGAGAGGCCTAAATCTAAATGAATCTGGGGTTTCCCATATGGCCAATGCTACGGTGCTTAAGCCTTTTATTTTCAGCATGTGCTTAACTTAGCTGTTGTGTGCTGATGATGGACGCGTGTGAGTAATGATGGAGAGGCTGGCTAGGCAACGGACAAAATCTGCAAAAGACATGGGTGTGTCAGTTGTATTGGGTCCCTCATCAAAATCATAATTAGCCGTTAATGAATATGTTTAAAAGTGTGGGTTGGGCTGAAAAATTTTTTGGGTTGGGTTGTTATAGCAGTAATGGCTTGGAAGACTTGTATGCAAGATAATTTAAAATGTTAAAATTTGATACTATTTTTTTTTTTTCTCATGAAATTTGATACTAATTTATTTGCCATAGATTGAGTAGTTCTTCATTGGACTTTATTCACGGTATTTTTTTTTTGTTATTAGACATGAAAATTGTTTTTCTAGTTAAATAACCTATTTAAATTTTAATTATCAAAAACAAACCTGTTTAAAATTTTCAATACCACAATATCAACAAAAAAAATAAACCTGTTTAAAATTTTAAATGACCTGTTTTTAAAATAACAGGTTAATTAAGTACAAAAAAATAATAATCGGTTAGTTTTAAAAAAAAGTTGGTACATATATTTAAGAAAACACGTTTTTTTCAAAAACTTCTAGTTTTTATAACCGGTCAATTAAAAAATTGGTTATTTAAATTTGGATAAATAATTTTAAAAATTGATTTTTTGTAATGAGCATTCCCATATACATTTATCAAATTCAAAATTTATAAAAATTTTAACAAATTAAATTTTATTTAGTCGGCTAATTTTTATAGTTTCACTAAATTTTTAATTAGATTCTTATATATTTTTTTTAATTAAGTTTTTATATATTTTTAAATTTGTAATTAAGTTGTGTTACTAATAAATATTAAAAAAATTTATAAAATGTTTGATTTTGACATTTGATTTTATGTTTATCATATCCACTAAATTTCCCCTAGCAGATCCATACTCAAAAAGCTCAAACCCTATCACATGTAATTAGTTTTTTATAATTAAGAGTGTTAATTCCCCAAAAAAAAAACTGACAAATTAACACACTTTCTGCAACCTCTGCTTTGGCAGCAATTGTCCATGTGCGTGGACCCCACACCCACCAACAAATAGGGATGCTCCAACTCATTTAAGCATTTGTTGAACCAAACCATATTGAGCACGGTAGCACAGCCCTTCCCATATGATTAAATTATATACTAAATCCTATAGTTTCACTAAAATTGCAATCAGGTCCCTATAGTTTAAAAGTTTGTAATTGAGTCCTTATACCCATAAAAAATATGTTATTTAGTCCCTGCCGCTCAAAAAACATATAATGTAACAGAATATTCTTTAGAATACTCCATATTTTATGTTAGATGAAATTATGATTGACCAAATTACCCATCCCATAAACAATGAAAGCTACCCTCGAATTGACGAATTTACAAAGAAAAAAAAATCATCTTCCCTCCCTCACTTTCGTCACTCTGTGCTCTCACATTGCAATCGCACTCATTTGAAATGAGTAAGTTAACGATTTTGGCATAGACTCACTTGAAAAGAGAACATGATTAAGAAACGAAAAACAAGAAGCCCATTAAAGGAGATAGTAAGGGCACAATCGTAATATTTTAATGTCAAATCCGAATAGGGACTAAATTACAATTTTTTAATAAATATAAAAACTCAATTACAAACTTTTAAACTATAGAGACCTAGTTGCAATTTCACTAAAATTATAGGAACCTCGTGTATAATTTAACCTTCTCATATTTATAACTTCCATTGGCTATATATCCTTTTAAGTTTTGAGTGCTCTCTATTTGTTTGGCTGTTTAAATTTGTTAATGCTTTTAAGATGAACTTTTTTTTAAAAAAAATATTTATTTCATCCTTAAGTTATTTGTTATGTCCAAATTTATATTTTAATTAGTTTTGTCTATGGTAATAAAAGGATCTACTAATCTTTTAAGAATTATAGAAAAAGATTCTAAATATGTGACTGTGGTTATTTCTAATATATATCCATATTTCTTTTATTTAAAAAATATCACTTATAACCTTAATGAATAACTAGATACTTTCACCACCTAAAAATTCTCTTCCTATCATCAAGTCATGTATGAGATGTTTTTCGCTTTTACACTGGTGATCAAACATATATATATTAAAAAAAAAGAAGGCCCTAATGCTCTATAAGATGAACTTCTCAAGTTAAGTACAATGATTTTGGTTACATTTGGAAATTTATATTCACAGCCACTGAAATTTTATTGAGAACCTAATAACTCATTAGTAACAATTCTATTTGTATATCAATATCAGTGATTATGTATTTATATATGAATATATGTAATTTTATTATTTTTAATGTGTATTTTTTATTTTAATATGTATTATACATTAATGAATAATTTTGATATGCAAATATCATAATTTTTTTATTAATCTCATTAGAAAAGTGGCAGCCATATATATGATGACAAGTTGCAAATTAGTTAATGCTTTTAGAACATGTTTTAATTCTTTCGTTAGTCATGTTTTAAAAGCATTAACCAACGAGATTTTTTTTACCTAAATACTATAAAAATTAACCTTCTTTGAACATGTAGTAACCTTGCCTACGAGGGAACACTGATTTAGGCAAATGAAAGGAATTTTTAAAAAGGACTAACTTTAACCATTCAAATCTTTTAATCCACTTTCTCTTGATTATCTTCGCAAGTTGAGGTCTCTAATTTATACTGATTTCTAAAACATACTCATCACTTTCTTAAAATTATATTTTGCACCAAAATTAATATAAAAAAGTTTTTTAATAAACAAAAAGTTATAAATCTCAAAAGCATATCCCTAGCACTAATTCTGTTATTTCTCACCATTACTAATGTGTTGTTTGTATATATATTGGATTCACTTTAACGACGAAATTGGATGGTTCTAAATTCTAAGAAAAAGTTAAGCAAGAATGGTTCTTTACTGATTAAACATTGATAAAACATGCATTGGAAGTGAAGAAAAATTATTTCAATATAACATAAAAAGTATAATAATAATCCAACTTAATTATTGGACCACAAAACATGGTTAACCTCCGTACAACCGGAGTAACACAGGTTTGGCGTATATAATGTGCATGTTGAGTGGTCCAAAAACACGAATTAGACATAAACCTTGAACTTCTACCGCTTAGTGTGGTAGGTAAGGGAACAAGTCCAATTTAAAACTAATGATGTAAGATAATCAGATATAGATCAATACAATCAATAATCCTTTGTGACTGGCCCATGTATTAGATATTGGTGTTTACTGTTTAGTGTTCATTGTTCACTAATACTTTGTCCAATCTGGCCTCAAGCCCTCAAGTGCGTGCATTCATGATGACAATCTATCAGTTAATGTAGTCCAGCCTATGCTCTCACGTGTTGAGCATAAATATACATAGACTATAGTGGTATAAATATTTAATTTGTTAAATTAGATTAATTGTAAAACAAGGTGACCCGTTCTCAACTATATATAATAATGCTCATCAGATATAAGTACAACACAGTGATTTAATTTGCAACTGTCGAGCTACATTAATTCTTCCGCAAAGTGTGTATAACAATCTTTCTTTATTCTTTTTCAAATTCAACGTTCTCTTTTTTCTCCCCAGTCCCCACAATAATATGCACCCCCAAAAGGTCCAAGAGCTCATAGGGTTTAGAAGTTAGGAAACGTTTCACCTATGCCCCTGTACGACACAGTAACTCTAGTGTTCCCTCTTTTAAAACCGTTCTGATTTATAATAAAGAAATCTGGCGGATGAGATCATTTTGTGAGCTCATGTTGTGTCGCATCATGTTTGTTGGTGCACGCAATGCCCTGGAGAGACCCATCCAGTGACCTGTGTGGCGCTTGATGAGTTGGCACATGTTTCCGTCGCTGGGTTGCCTTTTCGAAATTGGGAGAGAGATAGCTGCTAGATGTGGTCGCATGAATTAGTTAGCCGAAGGCGATAGGTGCTGGATCTCATTTGGGCTTGCCTCCAAACACTTTTGGGCATATGAACATACATTGTTATCCCTATTTTTTTTTGTTGGTCCATTTGTTTTTCACGCTACAAAGTCAAGTAAGCCGCATTTGGGTTCAGTATGTTTTGGATTGGCCATTTCTATGAAAGATTCCCAATTTCCCATCACTATTTTAGATACTTCGATGCCTCCCTATCCTAATTTATTTACTTATAATTTTATATGTTTAGGTGTGGTAAGCTAGATAAACAAGTGAATGATTAAACGTTCCAAAAACAAAAACAAGTGAAAGATTGATTGTAACGCTGGGTTTTATACGTGATCGCTGGTTTATGAAACCCATTGTTTAAGTGGAATGAGACAAGTTGTTGAATATAGTTCTATACCGAAGAGAGTTGGTTACAGTGGCCCCGTACTCTACGGCAAGGTCGGCGTTAACTGCTCCACTTGTCGGCGGCGACAAATATCAACCTTGATCCGTCCACTTGCAGAACCCCCAAAGGACGATTGCTCAATTCAACATGGCAACAAGCATCCAGGATCTATCACATACCTCCATCAGCGGTTACCAACATTATTATTAGAATTGATTGCCAAAATCGACGGAAACAGATCCCCAATTCCACAAATTCATAAAACCCTAAATTAAAAAAGTCATGACGGCTGCGATTTCATCTATGTGGCCTAACCTTGGCAGGCTCACCATTCAAGTTGCCCTTTTCCGTAATAGAACCATAATTGAAGAGGCTATTATTGTATTTTAAACATTCGCTAAACGGCAAGCCAATGACCAGCAACTGTTTAGAAGGGGGAACCCTGGTGTTACTGTGTCGTACTGTGGCATACGCGAAACGCTTCCTAGAAGTTAATAATTACTATGGATATTACTAGCTAGTTAATTACTGTAGAACCAAACCTCATAGAATATGGGAGATAAACACTCTCATTGAATGGAAATAAAAATAATACATTCTAATTTCATTGTATGAGCAGAATGGTATTGTTCAGAAGTTTGTAATATTGTGAGTTAAGAAATTATCTGGACAAAATAGAGAGTATATTGGAGGTACGTATTGCCACTATTATCTAATTTCAAGCTCTCAAGGTTTCGACTTCGTCATTCCCACAGTGAGGTTGTACCTACAAGGCACTCTGACGCTTTAAGTTAGTATGGGTCGTGAGAGACACTAAATTAGAGATTACCTAACTGCATGTATTTAGAATAATGTATAATTCATGAGGTTTGGTTGATTCAAGAATAGTGAGAGTTTGCCCTATTTATGACCTATCCTTTCATATGATGTGTTTATCATATCAATTATTTCTGGCCATTAAATAGTCTATATATAATTAATATTGTAACATTCTCTTTAATAGTAGAATAGTGGTTATAATTTAGTCATTAAACTCATAAAGTTGAATTATTAGGTATTAAAATAATTCATGAGGAGTTGTACTTTTTTATAGGCCGATAAGTTATAGCTCATATGGTATTACTTCCTCTCTCTCTCATTGTAAGAGGTCTCAAATTTGAGTCTCACCTAAGACAAAAAAAAAGTACTTTCTTTGTAACTTTTTTCTTGAAATCCAAGATGGTTCTTGATCATCAAATCGGTTCTTTTGAACTTTGAATATTCTTGAATATTAGTCTTAATATTGAACCTAGAGTGAAGTATAGAACAAGTATCCACGTTACGATTTATATATATATATAGACACACAAAGCTGTATAAATTTTAAAGTGGGTATTTGCGGCAGGGACTTAGAGGAAAAAGAAAGAAACTCCTAACTGATACCCGAAATTCTTTCGGACACCCGGACTTCCACCGACAAGTGCACCGGATCGTATCAAGTAATAAAAGTGAGTAGAGTATCGTTCCCACAGAGATTAACTGACTAATCAATAATGACTAATTAATTCTCTAATTAGATCAAATCAAATAATCAAGAGATTAAGTGAATCTAAACTAATCCTAATTAAATCAAATCAAATCAAACAAATAAAAATTAAATCTAATCAAATATAATATTATCCTAAACAAATCTAATCACTAAAAATCATGCAAAATCACTCAAATCCCTAATTAAATTACTAAATTATGAATCTGGACAACAAGCTAATAATTTAGAGAATAATAACAATAATAAGAAACAAGCCAAGGAATAAGAGATGTTCACTCAAACACAATCCTAATTCAAATAAACAAGTTACTTCACATGCAAGCAATCATCAAATCACATAGAACCCTAATTAACTAAACCCTAATCTCTTAGTGATTTAGTGTCTCTAATCCTAATTAATTATTAATCTCTTAATTAATCAAATAGGAAAAGAGGTTAAGATCAAACCTAGTTCAATTATGTAAATTACAATAGGAATTAACTAGTTATCTCTAATCTAATTAACCCTAATTGAAATTCACACAAACAATTGCATAATTAATCAATACTTTATCTCTAATTTACTGATCAATTACGAGGAATTGATTTTCATTCGCATTCAATTTCTAATTCTCTCAAATATAGAAACTTAATAGAACAAAGGAGATTACCTCTCAATAATTCGGCCTTTGTTATGATGAAGATCAAAAATCAATCCTTGAATTGAGATAACTTGCAGTGAAAGAAGCTTGAATTTAAATTAAAACTATGTGCTTGGACTGGACAGAGCTCCCATTCTTGAGCTTGAGGAGTCTAGCCTCTCATGATAGCAATCAACGACATATAGAAGAGAAAAGAACTCACCATAACCTAATTCTAATTGCTGGAAGAGAACGTAAGAAATTAGAGTCTGGAAAACAATAGGGGGCAAAGTGTGTGTCTCTGATATGGATGCCCTCTCTAAACCTAATACTAAGCTATTTAAACTAATCCTAAATCTAAAATTACATTACTGATCGAAACATCTTGCAGAGTTGGGCTTGAGGGGAGTGAATCATGCTGGGCCCTGATGTGCTTGAGGAGAGGTCACGCTGGATCCATGCCCCAATGTGGCTTTGGCGTGGTTTGGGCTTCCTTTTCACGCTGGACTCACGCTATAGCATGGTCCAGGCGTGGTGTTGGGCTTGCTTGGCCACGCCTAGGCGTGGTGAGTGGTGAAAGCCCATGCCTAGGCGTGATGGTGGCGCGGTCATGGCGTGGTATGTGGCCTGGATCACGCCTGGCCCATGCTGTGGCGTGAGTTAAGCGTGGTTTGGTGCTTCCAAGCTTCCAAGTTTCTCTGTTTTCTTCTTCTTCCTCTGTTTCTTTTGCTCATAACTTCTTTTCTCTGTTAATTCCTGTAAAATATAACAAAACACTCAAGATAGTAAATGATTATAAATTAAGTATATTTACTTGAGTATTAAGCTAAATTACCATTAAAATATATTTTTTTAATTTTCTCATTGAGAGATTCTATCCGTCAAATTACTCTTAGCTTCCAAAAGTTGCAAATTAATCATATTTATCATTTCATCACTCTATCAATACTTCTTATTATTTATTGATGATGTGACACGCTAATTGACAACATACCCTCCATATATTGGGGTGACCTAGTCTGAAATTTCTGATAAGATAATTGGGCATACCAAATGGAGCAAATCCTAGCAAGGACCACTACTAAGACATGGGCGCTAGTAAGCTAGTGAAAAAAAAAGGTTGAAGGACGATTAAAACGATGAAAAAGAAAATTCTTATCAAAGGTGGGTAAGTTGGTTCCCATCAAATTGGTGCTTAAGAATCTTCCAACATACTATCTTACCTGTTTAAGATCCCAAAAAAGATGGCAACAAATATTGAATCCTTATTTAGAGATTTCTTTTGGTTAACGATAATGGAGATTAGGGTTGAGTTTGGAGGTAATTCAAAGGCCGAAGAAGATGGGAGACTTGGGGCTGGGTAATATTGTTGTGAAAATGTGGTGTTGTTATTTAAATGGTGGTGGAGGTTTGGTAAAGAATGTTTCCTCCTTTGAAAAAAGGTAGTGTGTATGTGCAATTAGATTGGCGGTAAGAAGTTGCTACAAAACCAAAGGAAGAAAGGGATATAAGGTGTGTGGTCAAATATAATGAGGATAGGCAAGAAAGATAGGGAGCTTTTGAGGGTGTTTGGAGAAAGAATGCAAATTGAACTTGGAGATGAGAGAAGGACAAAATTTTGGTCACACCTATGGGTAAAAGGAGTATTGAAAGAAAGTGCTCACTAAAGTGAAGTCTTGTTAAACTCTACACCCACACACTAATCCAATGGTTTATTATTCTTCTTTTCGTACTTTTCACTTTTTTTCTCTTCACCAAGTAACTATCCTTAAAAAAAAATTTCGAAAGCTATTTGTAGTGGCGGTGGACAAAGAATGCAATATTAATGATTGCAGGTTTTGAGACAACTATACTTGGATTTGGAGCTTGATCTCAATTGGAGAAGGCTGCAAAGAGATTGGGAGAAGAGTAATGAGGCGTTACATGAGATAATAGGGAGGGTGGGGGAGAAAGATGATATATAAGATGTATTGAAGTGGAGCCCCCACAATTCTGGTGTAATCTCTGTAAACTCTTTGTTGCAAGTATACAACAAAGTTCAATAATTTAATGAGGAACATAAAGATGAGTAGAAATTAACTAAAGTTCTATGGTGTGGTCTGGTTTCTTTTGGGGTAGAGCATCTGAGTTGCTTCATTATGAGTATGTAATAACCTTAAATAGTATATATATATATATATATAAAAAAGTATCATATGAACAAAAAAAAAGTTGTGGGTCCCAACTCTGATAGATATTTTACGGGAAAAGTATGTTTTTAGTCATAAAATTTTGGAGATAAAATCATTTTGGTCACAACCTTTTTTTGTTGTTAAATTAGTCACAAACTTCACAATTTGTATTAAAATGGTCCAGTTTGACATTTTTACCCCTCTCAGTTTGAAAACCACTAAACCGGTCGAGAATCGGACGATAGGCCGAACCGGGACCTGATTGGTTTTTTCATTCCAGTACTAAACGACGCCATTTGGCATATTAAACCTAAAAAAAAAAAGAAGTTTCACTCAGTTTCAAACTCCCTCTCACTCTGTCACGAAAAGAAGGGAACTTTCTCAGTGTCACTCGAGAGAAACCCTAGGGTCCGCCACTGATGCCGTTGTCATTCTTCTCACCGCTGTCCCATCATCGTCCGGTGTAATATCTAGGGGTGGCAATACTAACCCTATCCGCGGGTATCCAACCCGTTCGGATCGGGTTGTCAACCCTACCCGCAACGGAGCGGGTTGAGTGTGGAGTGGGTTGGCTTGCGGGTAGGGTAGGGTTAGGGTTTAGGCTCAACCCTATCCGCCCAACCCGCACCACATATATAATATATAATTTTTCAAAAATATTAATGTTGGGGATAGAACACATGATCTCTTAGTTATATAAAAGAATTTTAACCACCCATCTATTACTTCAATTTTTAGTTTTTATACCTTGAATATGTAAAAGTTTCTTCCATTTACTTACATGTATAACATGAAATTTTACAAATCCTAATTTCTAAATTAAACCTCTCATTAGTCACAACCCGCAGGTAGAGTTGGATATCCGCGGGTTGAGTACGGGTAGGGTTAGGGTTGGGAAATTCTCAACCCGCGGGTAGGGTAGGGTTGAATTATAAATGAAATATCAACCCGTGGGTAGGATTAGGGTTGGGACTAAACCCTACCCTACCCTACCCATTGTCAGGCCTAGTAATATCCCTAATTTAGGTATCTAGTTTTACCACCCTTCACTCTTACCTAATTACACATTGGCCCCAAATTGACGCCTAAATCCCTAAACTCACTAAACACACACACACGGCAGCTCTTCCTCCCCAAAGCATGACACCACACCCCCAAACTCATCTCTCTTGTGCCACTCAACAACAACAACGACACAACACAACAACACACATGACACAACTCTTTGCTACTCATCCCTCACACAACACAACCAAAACTCATCTCTCACATTTCACTCAACAGCAACAATGACACACACCCACAACGAGAAGAAAGAAAGAAACGAAGAGAGGGAGAGAGGAAGAAGAAGATGGCGCTGGCGGCACCCATCCCTGCCACAGCAGCCGCCGCCGGAGCAAGAAAGAGAGAGAAACCGAAATAGAGAGAGAAAGAGAGAACGAGACGGAGAGAGATCGAGAGAAACACAGAGAGAGACGGATGAAGGAAGGAGGTCCGTCGCCGCTGCAACTCCTCTGTCGCGGTTCCATTGTCGCCGTTGATGGAGCCGTCGTCAACTTGTTGTGGTTGCTGCCGGACTTGAGCAAGAACGAGAGAGAGAGAACAACGAAGAAGAAGGTAGGCGCCGTTGTTGTTGAAGTTTCCGTCACCGCCGCCGTGCTCCTTGCTGTCGCGGTGGTAAGAGACGCGAAGAGAGAGAGAGGGAATCACTCTTGCCGCCGCCGTTTTGGAAGAAACCGCCGCCGGTGAGCCTTGCTCCACCGCGGTTTGTTCTATTTCCGTCATGAGTCGCCGGAATCCACCACCGGTAAGAGTACCTTCGCTTCTGTTTCGTTTCCCTTGATACCCAGTTGTATGTTCTCACTGCATGTCAAATCCCTCCGCTGTTGTGTAGTTCCAGCCACCGCCGGTGCCCTCTGAGGTCGCCGGATTCTTGTATTGCTGTTGTTGCTGAGTTTTCCAACCATTACCGCCACTGCATGTAGTTGCTTAGGCTGCTGCTCCGTTTTCATATCCGCTCTAAACTGCAGTAAGTTCCTATTTTGGAGTCCTTGTGATAATTGTTATTGTTAAGAGTTATTGAATGTATCGGAGTTTCAATGTCATAGGGTCAAGTAGCTGCAATTGCATGTCGAGTTTAACGTTTGTTGCCTTCGCTGCGGAAGTGAATTTGGTGGCTACTGTTGCTGCGAATTTAGGGGAAGGAGTTTATTGTGTTAGTGCTACTACCGCTGCGGGAGCTAACGGTATTAGGAGCTTACGGGGTTGTGGAATTGGTCTTATAAGGTAGGGGTTAAGTGCTTTCAAATGTGAATACTTGATGAGTTTAGTCGGTTAAATGCAATTAAATAAATACTTGCTGCTATATATATGGTTTTGAATGTCTATGTGTTGAGTGCTTAGGCTGATTTTAGAGTTGTGAATGATATCCAATACTACATGCTAATATCCTACTGTTTTACCAAAAAATCTGGTTTAAAGATTGGTTTTGAATGTGAAGAAAATATGGGTTTTTGGAGTCTTGGGATTTAATAGAAAATGATGGTTTAAAATGGAATTGGTTTGATTGAATTTGGTGCCTATTTGGCTGTGGTGCTGATCTGAATTATGATGTGATTGAATGGATTAAGGTATATTGGTGAATGATTATGTTGGTTATGGAAAACATTGTTAAAAGAGTTGTGAATACCTGATGGTATGAGAATTGAATGATGAAGGATAGTTGGGAGTATGTGGTTTTGATTTTGAGAAAGTAATGGAAGGACATTTAAGCAGGTTTTTGCTAAATTGGTTTTATGACATTGAAATTGGGTGTTTATGAAAAGTTCTTAACAAAATGGTTTCTGCTGTTAATGAATCGATTCGTACCTTGAGGGAATCGACTCGCATGACTTAAAACTTGGTTAAAATGCTGTTTTCAAACCGTCGAGTCGATTCACCCCTTGACAGAATCGATTCAAATCTGCACAGAGAGCAAAAGACAGATTTTGGTTCAATTAGAATCGATTCTGGCTCTGCTGGAGTTGATTCTCCTTTTTATAAAAATGGATTATGAGGACTCTCTGTGTAGAGAATCGATTCGTGCAAGGTACGAATCGATTCCAATTTGAACTAAAATGAAATTTTAGCTTTCAGGGTCATTTGAATTGACTCGGTAGACTTCCGAATCGATTCTAATACCTCCATAGACGAAGTTTCTCTGCAAAGGCTTTAGGGAATTGATTCACATCCTTCCAGAATCGATTCTGGCCTCTTTAACTCATTGAATTTGATGTTTAAAGGTTTTCATATTGGTTTTAAAAGTATATCATTATCCCCCATACTCCAACTATGCCTTAGTGAAAAAATAATGATGATGAATGATGGAATTGAATTGAATTGAATGAATGTGTGAATTACGCAAGCTAGGTGATATCTTGTGGATTATCGGATGTAGTGGATTATCGAACGTAGTGGGTGCACATGAGGGGCCTTCGGGCTAACGTCTCGGCTCACCAAGCAAGTGCACATGAGGGGCCTACGGGCTAACGTCTCGGCTTGCTTTGGAAGGATAAGGGTATATAAATTTGAAACCCCCAATTATATATAAATGAGAAAGAACGTAAACATTCAGGGCATTGGATAGGTTGTCCTCGGGGAAGTGCGTCCAATAGTGGTTCGGGATATATACTGGATCGGTCGGGTTGGCTAAAATAACCGACCGGATGAGCTCATCTTAGCCGTAGGATCAGGCATGCATCATTTGCATTTGATTGCATTGTTTGGGTATGAAATTGTATTGGTTTGCCTAACTGCTATCTGTATTATCTGCTGCTTGTATGTTTGCCTTTGTTTGTGGTTGAACTGCTTGGTTGTGTGTGATTTGTATGAACCAGCCTAATGATTGACTATGTGTGCCTTGGAATGATGATTCGTGAGTATTTAGGTATGTTTTGGTATTGCCTTAGAACTTCGAGGTCCAAATCGGTTTTCCTTCGAAATGTCTTTCAAAATGGTTTTGACCTAAGAAACTGTTTTCAGAGGGGTATTTATCTATTTGCACTGTATTCCGCTACTTTGATAGTATTCCGTAAAGGTGAGAATGTGGAATTTTGTTCTCACCCCCTACATTTTAGTGGCATGTACAGGTACTTGGATTGAGTTCGAAGTCGGACCTGAGTCCATGGATTGTTGCTTGCTTGAATTGGTCTAGTAGCGTCGTCTCCCTCGTTGTTATAAGTTATGATATTCTAGAGGGATTAGGCTATGTAACCGAGTCATGTAATTATAACCATTATGTATATTTGTACTTGTGTATGTATATATATACCTGAGTTGCTGGTTGATAAATAATACAGGTAACTAGACAGGATTTGGTAATGTTCTAAATACAGAGGAGACTCTGTCCGATTTTCTGTAGAATCTTATACGTGTTTATTAGAGGCTCAATATTAAATTAACATAGTAATGAATTTTTAAAGGTTGTTAAAAAGGTCTATAACTCTCGGATTTTGACACGACCATGAGGTGCTAAGGTCTAGGGTGTTATATCCGGTCGTGATCCATGCCTCTAACCCTTCCAAGCCTTTGCCCAAGCCGCCAGCAGTTAACATCGTGGCACCTGGGTAGAGATTAGCATTTCACGTTGTAACACCCTTCATGTTTGATTTCTTAAGTGTTTCTGTTTATTTAGTACCATGAATTACCTTTTGATTTCCTGTGACGAGCCGGAGCTTAAAAAAAAAAAAGTTGATCGTTGACTTTTTGAGTTTGACCGTTGACCGATGTTGACCATTGACCAGAGTTGACCCACATGGGCCAACCTTGGGTGGTTGACTGGGTTGACCGGTTGACCATGTGGTTTGGTTGGTCCATTCACCGGTTTAATCAAGTGAACCGGAGTTGAACCAGAGTGTAGTAGCGAAGCCCCGAAATTGATCGATTTCGGCTCAGATTCGCCCCGGCAACCTCAAGGCCAGCCCGAGCCTTAAAGTCAGCTCATCTACTGATGTGTTTGATGACAAAATAGAATCCCTACAGAAAAATAAAACTCTGTCAGAAACGGGACACAAAAACTCACCCGATTAGGGAATTCGCCCCGATTCGAATTCCGAACAGCTAGACGGAGCTGGGCCAGCTTTCAACGGAATATTGGGCCAAGAATTCACTAGACACAGTGTTTTAGAATTTTTACACTATTCCGACACTATTCATCACTATACACTTTTGGCTTTTTCCCAACCACTCTTTCTTTTCTTTCTTTGACTGTGTGCCCCCTTCACTACCAAGTAGTTGCTACAAACAAAAAATGAATGAAGGAAACCCCCATTGTTAACCAACAAAAAGCTTCAAGTTCTTGACGATTCGAAACTCCGATCGAAAATCCAAACCGATAAACTGACTCCGTTCGTTCTTCTGATTCTAAAGGTGTGCTTCTTTTCTTTGTTTGACAACAAAATCTTTGAGCTCTCCTCCTCTGAATTTCGTTCATGATGGCTCAAGAACATGGGTTGATTTCTTTGAATTTTGTTTAAAGATTCATGATAACAACACATCAAAGGTTTAGAATCCATGTTCTTGAACTCAAAATTTGACTAGGGTTCTTCTATGATTTCGAACCCCAATCTGTCCAGCCCCTTATTTTCCCTTCAAATTCATGTGTTCTGGATGTTTATTAGGTGTTGGTGAAGTGAATTCTTCGATTAGTAAGCCTTGGAACTTCGAATTTGAGGTAAGGGTTTAGGATGCATAAATTAGGGTTTATGCTCTATGTGAATTAGCCCCTTTTTGTGTGATGATCCATAATTGAAATTGATGTTATATTAATGATATTAACACTTGAATATGATATAATCTTTGTTGTTTGGCCATTTTTAGCAATTGTAATGATGTTGTTTGTGTATTGGCCGTATAGCCCATGAAGCTTGGGGTCAAAAATTTAAATTTTGTAACTTTGGGGCCATTATGTAAATTCTATAAATTTGGGGCATGGGGCTCCAATATAATTAGTCTTAAATTAGGGTATATTCTTAAATAATATAAATTGTGGGGTTGAAAGTTAAATATTAGAAAATGTTAGGGTCAAAGTGTAAATACCCAAAAGGTTAACTTAATGAGATTTTGTCTAAGTTAAATGTTTTATGACATTAGATAAATGTAATTGATTAATGATGATATGATATAATGTATAATTAATGATGATATGTTATGAGGACGGTGGTTCGTCCCGCTTATATTTTAACGAACGATGACAATTA
>JASCZI010090933.1:22572-49174 GCA_036250425.1 Stylosanthes scabra
ATTTGCCCACAATAACCGAGGTATTGTCATTTCCCATCTTTACAATCCCAAAATCTCCAAACGTGTAAGATGAGAAGAATTCTCTCTTCGATGTTGCATGAATGGTAGCACCGCTGTCAATTACCCAACTCATCTCCTGGGTCATCAGATTGACAATATCATTGCTGTAGACAATGTTAAACTCACTAACAGAGTTTGATTCATCATCACTGCTTTCTTCCTTCTTTGCTTCTTTGCCTTTGTTCTTCTGCTCTTTCTTGAACTCTCGGCAAAATCTCTTGATGAGACCCTTCCTTTTACAGTGATGGCATTCAACATTTGCAAATTTGTTGGACTTCCCTCTGCTCTTTTTACTATTGTTTTGACTTCTGTTTTGGTATCTTCCCCTCGTCGCAGTAGCCAGGACTTCTAATTGTGAAGTAGAGACTCCTTGAGATCGTCGCCTCATCTCCTCATTCAAAATTCCACTCTTGACCGTCTCCATACTTACTACACCATTAGGCGCAGAATTTGTGATTGAAACCTTCAAAGTTTCCCATGACTCAGGGAGTGATGCCAGTACTATAAGAGCAAGCACCTCGTCATCGAACTTTATGCCCATTCCAGACAACTGATCAACAGTCCCTTGCATTTCATTAAGATGATCTGCCACAGTTGTGCCCTCTTGGTATTTTACTTGCATTAACTTTGTCAAGTAAAATAGCTTGTTGTTACCGGTCTTTGAAGCATATAGTTCCTCCAACTTTTCCCACAATGTTCTAGCATGTGTAATGCTAGAAATATGGTTATACACATTATCTTCAACAAACTGCCGTATATAACCACACACTTGGTTATGCTCAAATTCCCAGTCTTCATCAGACTTTCCTTCGGGTTTTTGAGTACTGAACACCGATAGGTGCATCTTCATCACAAATAGGAGATCTTTCATCTTGCTTCTCCATATGTGGTAATTTGTGTCATTGAGACTGACAATCTTGCTTGTCTTCACCTCCATTGCAAATGTCTTTAATTGATAGTAATAAAATCTTTTCTGATGTGGAAAATCAGTCAGAACTGCAACCACAGAGCATACTAAGAATTTTATAAACTAACAACCAAAAGCTCTGATGCCACTTGTTGGGCACAGCGGAAGTAAAACATAAATAATCAGCAGAAAATTGACACCAAGATATAACGTGGTTCACCCTTTTGGGTTACGTCCACGGGACAAACTCCGAAATATTTTCTTCCACTAATAAAATTAATGGGTACAAAGAGAGACCTCCCTAGACACAAGCTAGAGGTAATACAACAATATAAGATAAATCAAAATAGTGGCACTCAAGTGTTTCCCAACACCTCAAATATTTTTCTCACTAATTTTGTCATTCAACCCCTTTGAAGGAACACTCTCAAAGACTACTTCTCTCTCACTTCCACTCTTTGTTTTTTTTTTTTTCTTCTTCTTCTCTTGGTGTGTCTAAACCTTCATTCAAGTTCCCATTATATAGGCTTCAAGAATGAACGATAGCCATTCGATTTCTATGGTTAGAAATCACCAAAGAACTACAACCACTGCTTTTATTCTTGGCTAATATTTTGCCACACCACTAATTTCTTGACCACACAATGTTAAATTGTTAAGTATATGTGGCCACCATTAGGAAGAACCACTAACAGATCACATCCTCCCTGAGGCCGTTCATGAAGGCGAATTTCGAAACGACGTCGTTGAGCTTCTCGAAAAGCTCGCGGTATTCCTTGACGGTGCCAGTTTGATGGAGGCTGAGGAGCACGCCGAAGATAGTCTCGGCAGCCTCTGTCTGGAATCGGCGCTCCACCTCCTTAGTTCCGGTACCTGCAGCTTTCTCTTTGGCCATGGCGATTAGGGTTTGAAAATGGTTTTGTGTGGTTTGGTCTTTTCAAATTCCACACTCACTCCACCCCTACTCAAGACTCAATTGTCACACTCGTTTTCTTTCTTGCTGATGGATGTACCCGCTCTTTTTATTGTACGTTTTATGCTCTACTGTATGCTCCACTCATAGCCTGCCGCGTGTAAAGTTTGTTTCGCACGTCCAGTACTATTTTCTCTAGCCAGTATTTGGCGCTGGAAATGGAATGATGCAGTCTATTTTTTATTTTCATTTTCATTTTAGGTTACTATATATATTGTATTATTGTATTTGTTGCATTATAAAGGCTATTGCTTTGGATTTTCATATCACACTTCACTGACTCTTATTAATAATACATACTGTATTTTGTCTTTCTTTTTTTCCCAATAACGAAAAATCAAGCAGACACAATTTGATGATTGATCTTTGAAAAAAAAAAAAATTACCCTAATCTGTATTGTATATTAATAGATCTTTGACAACTGTTCTATGGAAACATATCATGGTACAAGTTTTATAAATCTCATTTGAACTTAAAATCTTGTTATAGTCCCATATCTCCCTTTACTGGCCACTTGTTTAAGAAAAGGTGAAAGCTCAGATACATATTCATCATATACATAGTATGCAGAGTGAGATAAATTAATTGAGTAAAAATCATCATGTGGATCTCACAAATTTTTTTTGAAAGAAAAAAATTAAGACCAAACATATTTGAATCTGTATGGTATGCACAATAACAATATGTATGCGAGTATTGCACTTAAGAAAATACTTGCCCAATTGAGTATATCTGATCTCATTTAACACTGATTCTACAATGTCTAGGTATATACTATGTTTATTTCATCTTATGACCGTGTTTATTTCATTTTATGTGATAATTATTGTGATTTGTATGCTGCTTATGCTCCTATTTCACTTGTTATGCAATCTTCGTACATGTGTCTGTAGTAAAACAGTAATAATGCAGTGAAAATTACAAGCAAATACTAAAGTCGATAAAAGTAAAACGAGGCGATTATCATACTAGCTGCTCGTGAACATCAAATCATTCAAAGATCACCACATTGCTAAAGTTGTAGGGTGATAGAAAAATTGGGATAAGAGACAGATAGCTAGGGATTAGGTAAATCAATTTAATCAATAATCCTGCGAATGGTCCAGATTTCGTTGCCTCTGTTAAGAGAAGGGTCTCCTTTCAAGGTTATCATCTTCCCGGCCACCTCAACCTCTATCTTCATCCCAGAATTCATGCTTATCCCCCAAC
Source organism: Stylosanthes scabra (assembly GCA_036250425.1). Classification (NCBI taxonomy): domain Eukaryota; kingdom Viridiplantae; phylum Streptophyta; class Magnoliopsida; order Fabales; family Fabaceae; genus Stylosanthes; species Stylosanthes scabra. Next base: position 25,723 of record JASCZI010090933.1, read on the forward strand.
CACGAGATCCGAAACCCAATCCACACCTAACACAATGTCTGCACCTTCTCCAAGATCAACCACGAAAAAATCACGTCTCATTTCCATCTTCACCCCCTGAACCTTAACTGCTAAACCCTTGCACAGCCCTCCGTTTTCCGCTACGCTTCCATCCACGTAAGCGAAACGCACACGGGTTTCCGACGTCGGGAGCCTCAGCTCTGTCACCACCCTCTTTGCGATGAAACTTTTACTAGAACCAGAAGACACCACCATCACCACTCTTCTCCCCTCGATCTTCCCCCAGAACTTCATCAACCCATCCTTCGAAAGCCGGCACCTCGCTTCGGCCACTTCCGAGAGGTCCATGAGATCAGAGAGTGACTCCGCCTCGAAGAAACTCAACTCCTCCTTCACATCCTCCCTAAGCCCGTTTACGAAGATCGACCTCGAAACGACGCCGCTCAGCTTCTGGAAGAGGTCGCGGTATTCCTTAACGGTGCCAGTTTGACGGAGGTTGAGTAACCCGTGGAAGACGTCCTCGGCGGTCTCCTTGAGGAAGGAGCGCTCCGCTGGCTTTGTTCCGCTACCTGCACTTTTCTCTTTCTTTCTGTCCATGGCAATGGGAGATGAAATTTTCTCTGATCTTCTCTCTCTTCTAGCCCTAGGTCTTGATAATTTCCACTTCCACCAACAACAGTCTTCAACTTCCTTCCTTCTTTTTAAAATAAAACGGCTTTATGTTTTATTGCCCATTTTGCCTTGCTTCAACTCATAACCTGCCACGTAATAATTGTATCATTATCAAGATTCTTCCTCCCTCGACCCTGACCGTCGGCTTTGTTTCGTGCAAGGATCATAGTGGGATAGTGGCTGGGCGCTTTGGGATTATTCTCCTATTTCTCATGACCCATTCACTATTTCATTTCAAAATTTAAATTTTATATTGCAGCAGCTTTGTTATTTATTTAAATAAAAATTTACTTATTTATTTATTTAAATTTAGGTATATATAATAATTAAAGTGATCCCTTTAAATAAATATCATGTATTCGAATTTCGCCTTTTATATATATGAAAAATTCTATTTGTACATCAAAATCAACCACTAGTGTATTTATATATAAATATACAAAAATATATATGTAGTTTTATCATTTTTAATGTTTACTTTGTATTTTCATGTATATTATACATTGGTAGCTGATTTTAGTGGATAATTTTAATGTGCAAATAGAATAACCATTTATATATAGCAATTTATTGGTGACAAACTTTTAATAAATAAAACTTCAATCTATAATAATTTTCTATTAGTCTATTTTTAACCCATTAAACTCACGATACTAATGTGCTTTGCATAAAGTAACGAGTGCGGCGCTTCTTAAATTTTAAAGTATAAATTATAAACTATAAATTCTAGATTGTAAATTCTAAATTTAAATTTGTATAAACTTGACTCTAAATTCTAAATTTTGATCATAAATCATAAATTCTAAATTTGAATCGCTAATATAAAATATAACAAAGAGTTAAAATTTATTTTATTAATAAAGAGCGCAATACTTCTTAGAGCGTTTAAGGATGAGTCAAATTTGAGAGATAACATGAAAAAATAAAAATAAAAAAATAAATCTTGACATAGACATTTATCAATATATAGTACCTGACAAGTAATTTGTCCTATGATCATGGTAAAAAAAAAAGGAAATGGTTTATTAGTGGAGTTGGAAAATGATGATATGCAAAGTCACTATCTATTTTAAACACTACATCTATTATCGTTAGTTTTGAGTCACATTTTTTACTATAAGATCGAATTTAAATACATAAAATAATCATCGAAATTCTTAATTATTTTTATTATTATTTATCTATTTATAATTATTTATGAAATGAGAGATTAAGATAGCTCCTAATTCATTTTCATACACTAAAATTTCTATTGTTATGTCACGTCAACAAATCTCATAACATAACACAATCTCTTTTAATTTTTAATTGCTAATACTAAATTTTGTGTTTTCTCTCCATATATACATATATTGTATTTATTTCCTTTTATGTGATAATTAATTTTGTGGTTGGTCTATTATTTGCCTGCCTAAATGCAACATTTTGGATGGGTGTGGAAGTAAATTATGGTTTATGCTTTGGGCATAATCGCGTTAACTTCGCCTAATAGCCCCCGTATTTAAATATCATAACCACTGAAATTATAATAATCCGTTTGATAATTATGCACTTTTGCTGGTTTAAACAAACTGATGGCATTATTTTTGGATTGCAATTTGTGCCAAACTTTGGTGAATTTCTAAAAATGGAGAGAATTAGAGTTATCCGCTATCACATTTAAAAAAAAAAAAAAAAAACTATAGGGAATAACATCTACATGAATTTACAACGAATTGTTGATGGTAGCGTAGGTTATTATATCTTGCAAGAGTTAGCCATGGAGACGATTTATTTTAAGGAGGACATTAGTGGCAGTGCAACCCATTTTGGAACATATTAATTTCTGTACTGAAATCGATTTCAGAATATATAAATTCCATAGTTCAGAAGAGTAGGTAGAAAATACAAGCAATGAAGCAAATACTAGAATTGATAAAAGTAGAAGGATGAGACTATCATACCAGTTGGTTGTGAACATAATATCATTAAAAAATCACGACAATGCTAAAGTGGTAGTAAAATTGGGATAAGAGACAGATAGGTAGGAATTAGGTAAATGAACTAGTGGCCAAGTATAGCTTTTCCTTGACAAATCAATAAGTAGAAGACACGTGGCTACTAAAATCAAGTGATAATAAAAGACATTAACTTAAGAGCATGACGTTGAGTACGTCAACATTGAGGGCATGCTGGAAATTGGCAACCAAAATGAGCTTTGTGGGGTGGGCTGAATATATATTGCTAAAAAAATGTAAAAACTTAAGAATTATTGGGTAGTATGTTATATGGATTTGAGAATAATATTTATGATTCAAAATTCAAAATAAGGCCAACCATATTAAAAAAAAAAGTCAATCTAAAAAAAAAAATTCAAAATAAAATAAAAACAAGCGTCAGGACCAAGAAATAAAAATAAAAAATAAAAAAAAAGTACAACCACTTGAAAAGTCATCATTAGATATATATAAAAATTATTTTACTTGTTGCAACAAAAAATAATATCTTAATTAATATTATTTATTTTTAATAAAAAATAAATTTTATTTGTTCTTATTGAATAATTTTAATAAATAAGAAATGTTTATAATTTTTATGTATTAATATTTTTGTGTTTATTAAAAGCATATAAATAGAGGAATAAATCTAAGTATTTATGCATTTATCCTTGTGTTTTCACATCTAATAGGTTCACACATCAAGTACATAAATAACGAAGTGTCACATCTAAAAAGTTCACTAATCAAGTATATAAATAATGAAGTCTAACATAGAAATAATAAAGTCTAATACAAAAAATTTGAGTCACACCAAAGAAAATAATAATTGTTTTTGTTGAAATTGAATGTATTGATACATGTATATATAATATTATCATAAATAAAAATATTGTGTACTAATATATTCTATATTTATTAAGGCTCCTCAATTTTTTTTATACTATCCTTTGATTTTCATTTACCAAATTCAATAATAATTTATAAAAACTAAAAAAATTTATCTATCTTGTCCCATGTTAAGATTGTAAATTAAAAAAGCTTTTATTATAAATAACAAAAATTTAAGTTTTCAATATATTTATTTTATATTCATTAAATATAAATATTTAAAATTATTAATAATAAACTCATTATGCATAGGTTAGATAAACCCTTTATAAAAAAAAAAAAAGCTCATTTAATATGCACAAAATATTTTTGGGCTCCTTTTAGCTAAATCATAAGAAAATTTATTTACCACAAACATCACACACATTATATATTATTTTGGTATTATATTTTCTTTTTCAGTGAGCTATTTTGGTATTGTATTTATTTTAGGTTTTTTTTGTACGATAGATTAAGTTTATTTTAAATTTTATATTATAAAAATTATTCCCAAATTCATGAACACACAATCCAATAAACTTGAATTTTTACTTTTTTTTTTTTTTTTTTATTCATGTGTTTTCAGCTCATTAATATTGTCCATTTTAATTGTCAATTCGCAGCATGCCTTCAATATCAATATGCTTAACCTCATGCCTTTGCTAAGAGAAGGGTCCCCTTTCAAGGTTATCACCTTCCCCGCCATCTCAACCTGTATCTTCAACCCAGGTTTCATGCTCATCCACCCGAGATCCGAAACCCAATCCCTACCTAACACAATATCTGCACCTTCTCCAAGATCAACCACGAAAAAATCATGTCTTATTTCCATCTTCACCCCCTGAACCTTAACCGTTAACCCCTTGCACAACCCTCCGTTTTCTGCCATGCCTCCACCCACGTAAGCGAAACTCTCACGGGTTTCCGACGTTGGGAGCCTCAGCTCTGTCACCACCCTCTTCGCGATGAAACTGTTACCAGAACCAGTAGACACCACCATCACCACTCTTCTCCCCTGGATCTTCCCCCAGAACTTCATCAACCCAACATTCGGGCGCTGGCACCTCGCTTCAGCCACTTCCGCGAGGTCCATGAGATCAGAGAGTGACTCCGCCTCGAAGGAACTCAGCTCCGCCCTCACATCCTCCCTAAGCCCATTTACGAAGATCGACCTCGAAACGACGTCGCTCAACTTCTCAAAGAGGTCGCGGTATTCCTTAACGGTGCCAGTTTGAGGGAGGTTGAGTAACACGTTGAAGAGGTTCTCGGCGGCCTCCGTGAGGAAGGGGCGCTCCACCGCCTTTGTTCCGCTCCCTGCACTTTTCTCTTTCTTTCTGTCCATGGCAATGGGAAATCAAAAATTTCTCCCTCTTCTAGGTCTTGTTGATTTCCACTTCCACCCACACTCTTCAACTTCCTTCCCTTCTTTTTAAAACGGCTGTCTGTGTAATTACCCATTTTGCCCTTGCTTCAACTCATAACCTGCGAGTGCCAGATGCTTCTTTCTTTTTTGGACAAACAGATCATTCTTTTTAAAATTAAGCTGAGTCTGGGTGAGAAAATCGGCCCATTTAGAAAGCCCAAATGAGTGAGGGTTTAAGGATCGGATCGGATCACCCACCAATGCACAAACGACAAACATAAACCCTCGCGACACCCTCATAAAAACAAATAATTAAATAATAAAAAAAAAAAACCGCATGCTCCGCTCTGGTGCTGGAAAAATGAGAAAGACGAAGGAATGAGCAGTGAAGATTGATCCCTTGAGAAACAGAAAATCTGATTGACAAGCCACATTGCTACTTCCAATTCTTCCTCCACTCTGTAGAATCTGATTCCTTTCTTCTTCTTTGGTGTTGAGATGGATGACTTGTCCAAGAGTCAGATGTTTGTGGTTCATGGTGTTGCTGCAGTTGGTTCTGTGGCTTTTGCCTCTGCTTTCACTTATCCCCTCGACACCATCAAAGTCCTCACTCAGGTTCTCATCCTTTTCCTTCTAATCCCTCACTTCATCCACTTTCACTTTTTCAACTGCTTCAATTCTAACTTCTCTCTTTTCTTTTATATATATTCAAGGTTGCTTCTAGTTCCGGTAAACAATTGAATGCTGCCGAGCTCTTGATTAGAATTCTCTCTTTCTCTGGTAATTCAGGTATGATTTTGGGGGGTAGTTCCATTAGTGAATCATAAGTTGCTTACACATGTAGTGGACCTTTTATTGGAGCTAGATTGGGAATTTTGTAAGCTTGATAATAACACATCAGAATATGAATGTTAAGTTCTCTATGGATATTAGAACTGGTCAAGGCACAAACTCTTACTCAGCATACATCATAGTTCATATATCATGTTGTATTTGGGCATTTCAGGTTTGTTCAGTGGTTATGGCTCGTTAGCACTTGGAAGGGTTCTTGGTCTCGGAGCTCGATTTGGGGTCTATGAAATCATCACTGCCTTTTATAAAGGTAATTCTTATCTCTTTTTTTTCCCCTGCAAATTATTTGAGTGGTAAATAGCATTTCGTGATTCAACTTTTTCAGAAATACTCACATAAGAATCTAGCACTGCTTTGTTCCAAATGATTATGATATGTCCATCTTCATAAATCAATAAAGATTGAAATTTTGGTATGTGTAGCATTATGTGATTTTGAGAGACCCTTTGATTAGTTGACCTCAAGGAAATTGACTTGGGTTTTCAAGTTTTAAAAGTACCTTTTGGAGTTTTTTATTTGTGAATTATAGTTATATCGTGGCACATTTTTCTTGGAGAATGATTTTGCTGCTCGATTATGTTGTTGGCAGATGGTCTGGAAGATAAGTATGTCTCTGCTTCTGATGCTCTTTTGGCTGGAATGGCAGCCGGAGCTGTAGAGGCTTTGATAAGCTCTCCGTTTGAACTTATCAAGATTCGTGAACAGGTTACCTCAGCTTCATACATTCCAAACTCTACTTTTGCTTTGGAAAAGGGAGCCCAGCCACCTTTAATTTCAAGATTACTCAGTGGTTGTTATCCTGTCAAGAGATCCTTGAACCAATATGTCGGTCTCATCTCTACCCTATCTACCAAAAATACTAATTTGACGAGTGCATTGCTGGAGTATCCTTGGATGATGACAGGATCTGGGAAGCCACCATCAGTTTGCAGTGTCAGAAGGCCTTCTGATATTATATCATTGGAAGGATGGGGAACATTATGGAGAGGTCTTCGTTCGGGAATTGCTCGAGATTCCGTGTTTGGTGGTGTATTTTTCTCAAGTTGGCAGTTTCTACATCAAGCTATGCTTGATTGGAAGGCTGTAGGGATGGATCCTCCGCCCAGGTTTATCTCTTGTTCATTTAAATGGTTTTTTTTAACACCTATTTTTTTCTTGATATATTTTTTTACTCCTATGAAAAATATCAGCTTTGTGAAAAAAATTGATTTTGGAATTGACAACCTGCAGCTGATGATATTTAAGTTATTGTCTTGATTCCTACTTCTTGGGTTGATTTGACATTTAGGTCCAATGCATCTCTTTTATTTCGATTCCCAACTTAATATTTAGTTGGCCTTTTTGTCTTCTCTTGACTCAGGTCAGATGAAGAAGTTGGTCCATTGTCTCCTTTATTTGTTAGTATTGCTGCTGGATTCTCAGCTTCAGTTGCTGCTGCGGCTTCTCATGCCTTTGATACTACAAGAGCTAGATCACAATGCACTGTGCTACCAAAGGTATGTCTTGCTTTTTATTAAAAAAGTTTCAAATCTTGTGAATTATGAACTTCTTGTTTTGGTTACTCTTTAATAACATGTTGATGCATCAGCATAAATCAGAACATGCCATTAGTTTTGTTTGATTCTTTTCCGCATAGTGACTTTGGCACTTTTAGTACCAAACTGCCAATGAAGATATAGCAATAACACAGGCACAGGAGCCCACTATCTCCTAATCTTAGTACCAATGCTGACCTGCTTTCCCACTCCCTTAAGCACAACCTAAATGCTGCTGACAAATAGATTCCACAAAATCCCAACTTCTTGGGGGAGGGGAGGTGGTGGAGGGTTCACTTTCACTAAAAGGAGGAAGTCACTTCCCATTTATCCCCTATAGTTCTGACAAGCAATTGTCAGATGGATTTTCCATAGTTAAGAAAACTGTAAGACAGTGGGACAAAATACTAGAATAATGTTCAAGTTTTGACCAGCTAAATTAAGCATGGCTCTGTAATCTTCTCTCTTCATATTGTCATTAGTAACTCACAATTTGGATTGTCATAATTTTTCATTCATACTTGTGAAAGGCAACCTTGTCACTGCCACTGAGTTATCTTTTTAAATAATTAGAAGAATAAATTAAGACTCTTAATCTATACTCTTTTTTAAAACTTTAACATTTGGTTCTTCACAATGCCATGCCTAACATGGAAATATATTGTTAAGTAAAATAAAACCTCAATTTCATGGGTTTCCAAATTCCAACCAATCTGACAGTGTTACATTGCTGTCTTGTTCCAGTATGTTTCAATGGAGAGAAAGCTCATGAAGTGGAAACGACCAGGAAACAAGTTTGAAAGATATACTGGGATTCATCCTTCTGACAGGAATCTGTTATTCCGTGGTCTTCGGTGGCGGATGGCTCGCTCCGGGCTTGCATCATTCATGATTGTAGGAAGTTATTTCTTTGCTGTTGATCATCTTGCTTCTAATTTGACTTGATTTCCTTTTAAATGCTTAGCACTTTGTCTTTCTTCCTAAGAATCACATGATCTATGCTGCTGTGTACTAGTAAAGGAAAACGATCATAGAAGCAGATATTACTTCATAATTATCATAGTGAATAGGATACTGCAATGAGTCATTTACTTTGATGATCCACAGAGAGAGAAAGAAAAAGGACCGAATGTTGTTTACTGCACATAACAGATTCTTCTGAGTTGAGGGATTTGCATGTGGAACATGTTTTCCTTTGGAGATTTTGTCCCTTCCAATGACCGATAATCAAATAAGATTTACATGTATATTTTCCTCATGTATATGTGCTATTGTACCCGGTAATTATAAATGTAGATTATCTTCTCAATTTTTTCCCTCCTTGATTTGGTCTCATTTTAAATAGCTGATAAAAATGTTGAGGTAACACAATACATGTGTCCCACATTACTACAATTTGTGTCATTAGCATTGTGTTAATTAGACGTAGGAGCCAAATTGAGAAAAATAAATTAAAATAAGTAAAATTAATGGACTATAATGCCTATTTTGACTAAACACTTTATCTTATAATAGAATAACTGAACATATTTAAACTTAAAATATAACTTATTTTAAAATATTTTGATGAAGATAAATTGATATTTTATCAGTGTTTTTGGTAGTTTAACTGATAACATTTTTGTTTGTTAAAAAAGGCTATAATTTTGAATATTCTCCTCTTCTTATATATATAATGCAAACTACCTATTTTCTTCTTGTTCCTTCTTATATTTAAGTAACAAAAACAGGGGACAAAGTCCTCTTCCTTTTGGCACACACAAATCTCACTGAGAATTTTCACCTCTAAGCAGCACCTTTTCCCTGTTGATGAATCCTTTTATGTGGGGTTGACTTATTTTAAACCTTTATGTTGACCTTGGATGGTTGCATGGATGGAGTAGTATAAATTAACTTAAATCAAAAGCTACATAGGTATTGGCCTCATAATCATTCTAGCCAGTTGCACTTTTTGTCATTATTTAAAGAAACCCATCATCATACCTAAAAAACAAGCAAGCCAAAGAAGCCAGCATGGGTGGTGCTGAGATTGATAGGTACATTTCAAACACTCATCTTCCCCTTTATGCCCCATACACACACATAAATTTTGTTGCAAACAACTAATGCTTTATGAATAAGATGGAATTTTTTTTGGCCCATTATATACATTGTGTGTGTTCTCATGACTTTGAACAATCATCATGACTTCCATTTTGATTTTGGAATGTTCATCCAAATGGGGGGCATAGAATTCCTATGAGGGATTAAAAATGAAATCCATAAAGTCTCTATATATAATTTTGAGTCTTAAGTAATGAGTTTTGGTGTTTTTGAAGTTGCCACCGAAAATCACACCTTTCTGTCATGTCACATGTGGTATGTTAATAAGAAAGCACGAGTGAGATGATTAGGGGGCTCGGTGGTTACTAGCTTATTAAGCAATGAAATAGTTATATTATTATATGAAAAATGGACTAATGAAGGGTAGCATGGGTATGGTTAGATAGGACAAAACCAATATATTTTTTGTGTTCACTTTTGAGTACTAAGTTGCAGGTTGCAGGTGTTGGATTCTATCCCAAGTTGTCAGAAGGTCCATGTGACTTTTAAACAAATTAGGATGAAAAGGGTAAAAAGCCTATTGTGATTGAAATCTTGCTTTAGTATGACTTGGAAAACAAGGGTTATACTTGAATTGCAGCTTTTTTAGCTATGTTGTGACTGTCATTATCCCTAATTGTAAAAACCAAGTAAGAGTGGTGTAATCACTCATCTCAGAGTCAAGTTTTCTAGGGAACTTAAACGACTTGTAGAGGAAGACATTTCAATGCATTTGATCTCATAATTCATTCATTCATATTGTTCCTTTACATGCAGGGCATCTCTTCTAGTTTAGGATGCTTTGGGTGGCAGAGATAGAAAAAAGTTACAAGTTAATATGAAGGAATTTGGACATTGTGAGAGGTAAATCATTTCTACTAGTTTGTGGATCAAAAACATGTTGAGTGAAAATTAGTGGTGAGAAGGATAAAACCAAATACATGATAAATGTCTATTAAAGAGGTAAGGGTTTTTCAGCGAGAATATTTGGGTTTTTTTTTTCTTTCTCAGAATTTATATTATAGATTTCTTGTTAAAAGGCCAGAACACATACCATCTTGATCAACCACACTGTTGGTATTGTAATTATTAGTAGAGCAATAATTAGTCGATAGTCTGTAATTGTTAGTGCTTTATTATTAACAAGGCCATTTGACAATTATGGAAAAACAGAATTGACCTTTCTTTTAAACAATGTTAACAAGAAATGCATATAGAATAAGAAAATGCTCACTTGACAAGGGATTATGTATTCATTCACTGAGTAATGCAAGTAATAAAAGCCTATGACTATTTAAGCTATTATATATTAGTGGTGTAAGATTCCCATAATTTGTCAGAGATTATAACTTCTGTGATTATATATATATAGGCAAGTTCAAATTTTATAGAGAGTAGTTTAATTAGTTTATTCTGTATGATATTTTTACAGCATTATTTCACCATCATGCAAAATATCAAGCATCAGTATATATGAGTAATTAGTCTATATTGCATTTGACATTTAGTGTGATTGATTCTACTCCTAGTTTTTATGATAAAAGCTAGAATGCTCTGTATTTATATCTTGGCTATAAAGAATCTCATGAGTAAGAAGGTGAGCATAATGGACTGGTATGGCACTCTTATTGTGATGATCATATTATAATTATAATTATTATATAGTGCTAGTGTTGGTGCTTGAAAGCATGCGAATGCTTGCATCACACATGACTTGATGCTTCCCTAAGCAGGAACCCAATTATGAAAAATAATAATAAAACAGAAAAAGAAAATGAAATGAAATGTCCTTAGCATTGCGACACAAGACAACTAGCTACCAAATACCATCAATGTTCACAAAAGCTATCTACATAAGTATAGGAATATTGTGCTATATGCTATGCTCACTTGCAACCTTCCATTACAGTGCTCAATGGGGTCCACAACCTTCTTCTCTTCCACTACTATTCTATGAACTCACTCAACAATATAATCCTTGCACGTGAGAATTACAATTGGATTTCAGCATGCTACACTAAATTGAACCAAGAAATTCACATTCCTCTTGCTTTTGCATATCTTATATGGAATTTAATTGCAGAATCAGATAATTATTACTCATATTAGTGGTTGACAATGAGCACTTTTTAGTTTTTACTGGCATGTAATTAACCACGTGTCAGCATCAAAATAAAGTGAGCACTGAGCACAAGAAGAAGGAAGTAAGTTCCAATGGGATATTTGAAAGCATAACGTCATAATGCATATTGCTTGGCCATGAATTTCACCTAGCTAGTGCCCCAACTTGAAGGGTTGCTATAGAAAATCTTCTAGCTCTAGCATCTTAAAAAGAAAAAGAAAAAAACACTTTGATTTTCAACTGCTGCTAAATACAAAAAACAAACTTAACTACAATAAGTACTAACAAGTTGCAATAAACAGCTATTTAATTAATTATGGGATAGTAATGCTGCTAACAAAAGTTTTGCATCATCTAATTTGGCAAGCTAACTTCATCAAGATCATCCAATGACAAGAAAACTTCATCCAAACAAGAAAGTTCTGTTCCATCACCATTACCATCATCATCATCATTTTCATCACTTTCATAAACTCGACATATCACCCATTTACTATGATCCTGAATAAACCAAAACCAGGAAGGAAAAGAATCAATAATAATAATAATACTGTAATTTGCATACATTATTAAACTTGAACTGTGTTTTTGAGGTGAAATTATGGCACTAACTGTTTTTGGTTGTGATTTTCTTTTGGTTGATGATCTGCTAGAGGATGCTGCAGAATCTGATAGACGATATTCTTGCATGATCCAATTGGTTCTGTTACCATCAGGGGCTTCTCCAACATAGAACACATAAAACTTCTTGATACCAACTCTCCTGTTGCTTGAGTTTGAAACCACTGGCTCTTCCATTCCCATTGGATTCCAATAACCATTGCCAGTGACCCTATTTTGTGTCCTTCTGCTGTAGTAGTACCATTGGTTCCCCTCTGCCAAAGCTCTACCTGCACACACAAACACACATGATATTATTCATCAACTTCAATTCTCTAGCAATGTGTCATGCACTGATGCTTTCCCTATGTTTGGTAAGTGTTTTACAATAGAAATATAGAGATACTGTTTTAAGATTTTGTCTAAGTATGGAAACATTATTGTGTCTTCTCTAATCTTTTTGTAACATGGAGATAAAAGAATGATACCATCAAGTTCCCATGGATCAAAAGGGTAGAGATCAAGATCAGGAATGACATCAGGGTGGCAAGGTAGAAGTGCTGCCTTTCTGTGAAGGAAATGGACTACAAGCTCTTCATCAGTGGGATAAAACCGAAACCCCGGTGGAAGGTTGATGTTGCTATCCCCCATTGAAGCCAAAAAAACCAAACCAGCAGCTATTACCAAAAGGGTATGTGAGAAAACGGAGAGTGAAGGTGGTGGTGTTGGTGGTCCAAGGTATGTGTGTTATTTATAGTGCAAAGAAAGGGAGGAAGAGAAAGCAAAAAAAGAGAGAAAGAGAATGACGTGAAACTGAAGCTGGAGTCTTGTTATTTATCATGTACAAATACAGTACTGATATATATTTTCAATATTTGATCAAATCAAAATGTGTTGGATAAAGTTTGAGGCACTTTAAGCACTGAACACCAAGCAACACAAGGCGGCGGAAGTGTAACAGAATCTTATTGGAGGATTGGCCTAAATATATATAATCACAATGTGTGTGTAGCAGAACAAATTTTTTACTACCTTTATTGAAAATATATATGTAAAATTTTGTTTATAAGTACGGTTTAGAAAACTAGATTCAAAAGAAAAAAAAAATTGTTTGATATATATATAATGACATAGTAGATGTCTGTATTGGTATAGTGTGGGTCATGATGAGACTTGATGCTGATATCATCAACCTGTGATGTCCACGTGGCAAGGATGAGTATAATTTTGGGGGTTCCTTGGAGGAGTTGAATTGGGGTGACCAACCTCATGGAGTGAAGTAGTAGTGTATACCTACCTACATATGCTTCATAATGGTTAGCAATTATCATAGGTTTTGGTATTTTAATAGATTTAGATAGAGGACCCTTTTTTCTTGTTTTCTTGCCCTTACCCCATATGCTTTTGCCTTGCTTTGTAATCAATGAAATTAGTGTGAGAGGATCTTAGAGTGGGAACTGAGCATACATTCCACATGAAAACAAAGCACTCAAACATTTCCTTCGAAAGCAGAGTTTAACTGATTTTCTTGTTCATTGGTGGAGCCAACAAGCCCCCCCACATTATTTTATATAATTAATCAATTATTAAATCTTGCACAAGAAATAAACATCTTATATTAAAATTGAATAGCTACAAACTAAGAATGTACTACTTTGCTTATAACTTTTCTAACCATAAATGGTATTTTGCACCTCAATTATCATTGGTTTTTTTATTTTTTTTTCTTTTCTTGTGGTTAGTTTTTTAGATCAGCAATTATGTTTCTTCCATTAAAGTAGACAAGATTTTTTCTCTGTGATAACTAATCTGAATTTCCATTTGGAAGTCCAATTATCACATGGAGATTTGTAAACGTAATATAAGAGTAAGAGTAGTTTTACTATTTAAGTTGGTAATAACGAGATAAATTCATTTTAGTCCTGAGATTGGTGGATCGCACCAAAACTTTTCAATTGCACTAATATAATTTTTGACATTGAAAAAATTACACTATGTTAGTCCCTAACACCCTTTTTATAGCGTAATAAGGATTCTAACAGAAAGGATATCAGGAACTAATTTAATGCAGTTTTTTAATGTAAGGAATTATATTAGTACAATTGGAAAGTCAAGAACCAATTCGATGCAGCCGCGAATCTTAGAAATTGGGATGGAATTTAACTCGTAGCAGGGGTTCCAAACAAACTAAAAGGCATAAACAACAGAAACAGTTATTGTTTCTAAACCTTTGTAACATGTCATATTAGCTATGATGAAATTACATATATCTGTAATTAAGGATTTGATGATCATTTGAAAAGAAAGATAAGTTGTGTAAAGCATGTGAGGTCCGTATACATATTTGTGCTTCTCTTAATGAAGAAAAGCACATTAACTCCACATGGTGAATAAGTCACAAGTTGCAATAATATCCATGATGTACATTTTTGTCTATTCCGTAGCCATAATCTCAAGCAATTATACACTTAGAAGATGATTGAGACCTCCAAAAGAATCCCAATTATGCATACTTAGTGAAGCTCAATTAGTCAGAGAAGAGTGGAAACAATACTAAAAGAGCATTATGATCATATGCCACAAATGGTTGAGTAGGCAAGTTTGGTTCATGTTTATGGTAATTGAGTGGTGGGTCAGAGAGTTAGGCATGTTTATCTCCATAACACAACGCTTTCTTATTTCTTTATCCTTCTTTTCTTTTTCTTGGCCGACATAAAAAAAATGTAATTTAATTTTGATGGTTAAAAAAGAATGTTACTATGTGACTCGTACCTGTTACACACAGTATATTGTTGCGAAACTATCTCTTTTTTGGACAGCATTATTTGTTATTGTTACACACAGTTTAGGATGTTCTGTTGCAATGAAAATGCTACCTGGATTGCTGTTATATATATATCATAAATAAGTGACTATTGAAGCAATTGAACATAGAATGGTTCTGAGGATTTGAATGTGAAAGAAGGAAAGAAGAGAAAAAGGGTATAGTAATGCATTAGATACAGAGCATGGATCAACAATGTTATTTGGAGTATGACTAATGCTATGTTTGTGGACAAAAGAAAGCACCTGGAAGTAGCGTAATTTAAAATAGAAGTTAGGCCATCTAAATCAGCCATGCTTCATATTTTAAGGACAAGACTATATATATTTATTACTTGTACTTTTGCTAATAATGTATTATTATTAACAAAACATGCTCTTAGCTTAGTCAAGAAAATAACATTACCATGCTTCTTGGAAACAACAAAATAGTGATCCAAGTACTGCATGTCTCTCTTCATCTCCTCACTCCTCATGCAGGTTTTTTTTTTTTTTTTAATTTATTTTAAATGAACATAATTTTAATTAGATAAAGCAAACGGCACTTCCACCAGAAAATCGTAAGATGTATAATCCAATAAGAGAAGTAACCTTCTATTATTGAAAATTTTAACCGGTGGAAAGAGATATAAAAAAATTGGTGTCATTTTATGATTTCAATTCTAGCCAATACTTATTAATTACTTATCAATCTTTTAAATGTTTAATTTCAAGACTTATTAATTACTTCGAATATCTCATACTCCTACATAAATTTTGTTTAAAAAATTTTAAATTGATACATTTGGATATATATTTTTTATATTATTCGATCCATATATAATAATCTAAGGATATGTTTTAAACTTCAAATTGATATGTTTGCTCACCAATTAAACATACCTTAAAAATGAATTTATTAGAAATATTAAGAAAATGACAATATGAAACAAAGGCGGATTAATAAATAGACATAACCTTAAAATGGAGAAAAAGAAAGTAATTGTGAATATTATTATATTGTAAAGTGGAAAGGTAATGTGAACGTTGAGCGTATAATATTGTATGAAACATAGTTAATTCCGTGATTAGGGTATTCATATCACTTACCTACATCTATTGCTGGAATTTGGGCAGTGGATTTTGATCCTCATTGACTTTTTGACTGGCGAAAATAATATTCTTTCATGGATAACTATTAACCACACATGTAAAAATTTCAAAAAGAAGCCAATGAACCTGTCGGGTGTAATGTGTATAGCTCAATTTGGCCCTCCCATATTTTTGAAAAAAATTATGGTGTGATGTTGATGTGAAAAGTTGACAAATACTTTACTATTTTATTAGCTTTCTCTTTTTCACTTCAATGCTTGTTTTCTTATGTTATTATTAGGTACCAAATCTACATTTATATTGTCAACAAAAAAAAAAAAAAAATCTACATTTATATCCCTAATCCTCTGACATGACAATTTTTATACGCTTTGTAATTGTACCTTTTGAAACCAAACAATTAAAGATATACTAAAATTAGTTATTAATGTAAAATATATATTAAAAATAAATTAAATAATTTATTATATATGTATAAATATATAATGACTAATTTTAATGTATATATAATATTTTTGTTAAATTATATGCTTGTATGGTTAGCTAGGTTAGGTTAAAGTTATATATTAAATTAATTAATCTCTCAGTTATTGCTTATAGGGCTTTGATACTTGCATTTAAATTAAGAGCTATGGAGTGTTTAATTAGCAAGAATGTGGTGGTTTTGTTTTTGTGCCTATATATTATTATTA
The DNA here is from genome assembly GCA_036250425.1 of Stylosanthes scabra. Lineage (NCBI taxonomy): Eukaryota > Viridiplantae > Streptophyta > Magnoliopsida > Fabales > Fabaceae > Stylosanthes > Stylosanthes scabra. The sequence goes on from JASCZI010090933.1 coordinate 42,402, forward strand.
TTGTGATTCTTATTTGTTCCTACCTGAATTCCTTGTGATTGTGAGCATATGGTTGCTTACTCTTTAATTTGTACCTCTCAAAGTTGAAAGATGAAACATGGTGTGATCGGTTACAATTCCAATAATAATACTTCATTCGAATTGAAGGTGGCAATGGAAGAAAAGAAGTTGAAATGACATGAAAGGCACGCCATCGCCATGAACATGTGTGTGTGTTTTTGTTTCCTTGTGGTGTGGGCTACTCACTACTCACTACTCACTAATTTGGTGGAGATGTTACTCCTTCCTCCTTTATTGCATCTTTCAACCATACATACAAACCTTGGACGGAATATTAAAAATCATTTCTAATTAGTCATTTCATAGACATATGTTTAATGTGTATGAAAAATATAATGTTTTATTATGTCATGAGAGATTAATTTGTTAAAAAAAAATTGTATAAGACAATATGTATAAATATATACAAATATATTATAATCGATTAATGAATATTTATATTATAAGCATTTTTATATACCTATATTGATTATGTAATAAACATCAAATCAAATATGTGGTTGTTAACAACATGCAATTAACATGGCATTCAATACTTAAATAATAAAATGTTGTACTTCATTTTTCTTTTAATTAAAGAAAAAAGCTTAGATGAATTTAGATTTTTTTTTAGAAATTCTAATTCATTCTACTACCGATTATACCAACTATTTTTTTTTTCTCCACAATATCCTCTAATCCATATGTGTAAACTTTATTTAAGGGATTGTCTCTAGCCATATATACTCTATTTGAGTATTAGCATTATTTATTGTATCTAATATTGAGTAATTTATATTAAATAGAATGACAACAATGAAAAAATTAAACAAAGAATTAGTTAAAGGAATAAATAAGATGGTTTGGAGATACTTGTGCTCAGAAAGCACAATTTTCGCCAACTTATTCTTTCCCAATTTTATTTGGTGGGAAAACGTCAAAGGTAGTTCAGTTTCTTCTGGGACTTCTGACTATACCGTTGTCAAATATTCAAACCTAAAAATAAAGTTTACTCTATCAACAATTTTTTTCTTAATGTCTTGTTACTGATATAGATTTTTAAAAAAGAAATTTGAAAAGAAGTCATTAGTTGACATTTTTTATCTTTTGTCCTTCTCGGGGGGAAAAAAGTATGAAAAGCTTTTTCCTTTAATTCAATAATGGAATACCATATGAACATTTGTTGGTTAATTGGAACATTTGACTTTATAGATTTTCATAAAAAAAAAAAGTTTTTTGGCAGGTAGACTAGTATTTACTATTTAGCTTCAGTATTTACTTGTAAGAATTAGACAACAAAAAAAAAAAAATTACTTGTAAGAATTCAGTTATTTTGTGAAATGAAATTCCAGCTGAAAAAAAAAATGGTCTTCGGCAAATTATAGCATCATATGCTGATATGCAACATCACTGATCACTCAATTATATATTTCTTTATAAAAAAAAAAAGGGATAAAATATCGATGTAATTTAGCGTTAAAAAATAAAAATATACATTCAAGGATGTTTTCATTAAGAATAAATATATGAAACTAATTTTTGTTTAGTTAATTTTTATTGTAAAATTAATTTTCTAATCCTCATTTTTTAAAAGGCATAGAGTTAGAATTTAGAATTTAAGATAAAATGATAATTTTAAAAAAATTAACTCCCTAATTAAACTCAAGAACTTATCTATTTAGTTTAAAGTTAAATTAAATACTGAGTATCAGCAAACGAAAACACAATGTATGTGAATGTTAAACTTGGCAGGCGAAATATTTGAAAGGCGATTATCCATTTTAAGTGAATAATAAAGATGGCGTCACTCTTATTTAAAGCATAAAAAAAAAACTAAGGAATCAATACATAGTGATCAATAAAGAGCTAACATGAATTACGGATGATAATTTATATATTATGTGGATGATAAATTTTTTTAATTTTAAATAATAACTTAATTATTAACTCTCTAATAGCTCCCTAAATTAAAAAAAAGACAAGTTGATCAGGCGATAATGATAATGATTATGTTTAAGCTAATTAAGTTCGTTCACGAGTTTCCTACAATTGGGCCTCACAGCATATGATACTCATCTCCAGCAACATTTTTTTTAATAAAAAAATAGCCATTCTTTTTCGTTAATTATATTTTTAATCTTATGCTATTTAAAAACGAGTTTAATTTTGATGCACTAACGGTGTAAAGAGTTTTACACAGTCATCCAATCAGATTCATATATTTATATGACTTTAGAAGTAGTGAATTTGAAAATTAATTGCTTTCGATGATATGGTAACACCTAATTGGATGCATGTGTAAAACTCTTTTTACACGGTCCATGAAAATTAAATTCTTTAAAAACATTAATAAAGTTATCAATAATTTTTTTAGTTTCATTTTAATACACTGATAATATAAAATTATTTTATAATTTTTTATACACACAATTCATCCAAATTAAATTATAATTTCTTAAAAGGTAAAACTTATTTCTATGGTTAATGTGCATATAATTAAATAGAATTATCTTGTAAAGAATTGTAACAACCAACGCTCCATGTGGGTTTTGGGATTGGAAAAGAATGGATGATAGATTTTGCTTTTACGATGTTAGAAACACTCAAAGTTTGCCAGTGGGTTTCAAAATGATGAATTAATAACTGGTTTCTATGGATTGGCATCCCATTTGTATCCGAAAAGTTAAACATTGTTGTAATATATTCCCCTTTCACATTGAAGCAAGTGATTATGGTCTCCAATATAGTTAGTAACTCTATGATTCTAACAATAATTCTAATTATGGCTTTTACTGTATATTTTAATACACTAATTGTTTGACCGAATATATAAAACCTTACTTCAAAATTGGAAAGTAAAAAAAAAAAAAAAAAGAATTTTGATTGTTATCCCTTTGTAATCATGCAAATTATCAACTTGCTCATAGAATCTCAAGTAATAATTTGTCTTTAACAACTTGATTTGCTCATATTGCTCCTTCCAGTGAACTTCTCTTAATCTTAATTAGTGGGAATTTGCCTCCACTAATAGCCTTTTTAACTAGTAACTAGTTATTGCTCTCAAGATTTTGTTTAGGGAATTAAAATATAATAAAGAATAAAAAATGTTTTCTAAAAAGGTAGTGTCCAGTTAGCTGCCTTATATGACTAAGGTTGAAACTTGGTAGTTATTGGTAGGTAATGGAGAAAGGTTATTGAAGTAATTGGTGTGAATACCAACCTGTTCAAACTAGTTGAGTATGCTTTACACTCGAATCCAGCATTGGTAATTATTGAATATGAATGTGTCCACAACTTTCACATAAACACCTTCACAACTTTACTGTAATCTAATGGTAATTGATGTACTAAACAATGCAACTGTTAACATATAATCCACGTGAGACATCTAAATAATGTAAGCATATATTGTGTATGATAAAATGAAATGGAGAGGTATCAGATTATATTAGGGTAGGTCTACCCCCTCTTAGAGGCTAGAGCATAGACCTTATGGTACAAGAAAATGATTTATAGTCCTTTAGGAATGAATGATTCTTTTTATCTTTTTGTGTACTTTGCTTATATGACAGGTTTATATTGAGACTTAGGAGGAGGACATGCCACAGATTCATGGTTAAGTTTCTCTTGAATATCTCCCTTCATAAAATAAATCCAATTTATGTGAAAACAAAAAACAAAAACCTTCATTTACCTCGCCATTCCAATATGGGGGACAATTTTTATTCCTGGCTTTGTTCAACACTCAATGGACACCTTGTAATCATAAATTGTATTTAAACTATTAAAAAAAACGAAGTAAATTTAGCTAAGGATAAAAGTAAAAGAATAGTAAGTTGAATTCATTGAACAAGACATTTTATCTAACCGTAATCCTTTATTGAAGTTCAAAATTCGGTTGTCACTTCCATGGTCTAGAATTACTCAGAATATTTTATAGGCTCTTTCTGCAATGCTAGCAACACTTTGAGTAAACTCTTGAGAAACTACTCATTCTATTTTAAGATCTTCAATGTTCTCATCTTTTTGAGTAACCAAATCCAACTTCACAAACATGGCAGTAGTGCATGCATTTGGCACCCTGTTGCTTGTTCTTTCCTGTGTGTTGAGGTTTGTATTTGTATCCTCTGATATCAACTTTGTACAAAATGGATTTCTAGCAGCAGGCTTGAACCTTGATGGATCTTCTTATTTGAGGCCTAATGGTATACTTACCTTGACCAATGATTCCTCAAAGATCCTTGGTCATGCATTCTATCCATCACCTTTGCCATTCAAATCTAGCAGAAACAAATCCTTTATTGCATCCTTTAGCACTTCCTTTGTGTTCTCCATCATTCCCAAATACCCTGAACTTGGTGGGCATGGTCTTGCTTTCGTCCTAATATCGACCAAAGAACCGAAAGGTTGCCTTGTAAACCAATATTTAGGCCTCCCAAATGAGACAAGTAATCAAGAATTCTCAACCAAGTTCCTAGCTATAGAGTTTGATGCGGTACAAAACCTTGAACTAGAGGACATTGATGACAATCATGTGGGAATCGATATCTCCAGCCTCATCTCTAAGGTATCTAAGTCAGCAGCATACTATGGAAATGGCCAAGATCTCAACAAGAACATTCCAATCGATCTCAAGAGTGGAGACCCCGTTCAAGCATGGGTTGATTACAATGAAGAGAAGAAGTTGATGAATGTTACAGTTTCTCCTTTTGGCATGCCAAAGCCATATTTTCCTCTGATATCTTTTCCTATGGACCTATCTTTGGTGTTTAATGACTACATGTATGCAGGCTTTTCTGCATCCAATGGTTTGTTGATAGCTGAGCATAATATACATGGCTGGAGCTTCAGCATTGGAGGAAAAACCAAAGAGCTAGATAAATCAACTCTTCCGCTCATTCGTTCTAGTACAAATAATGTGGTGCATAGAAAAGATATGGCATTAGGCATCACTCTGGCGACTCTTTTTGTCTTAATAATTGTAGCAGCTACTATCATCCTGCGCAGATTAAGAAATAAGGATGATATCTTAGAAGACTGGGAACTCGAATATGGAGCTCATAGATTTGGATATTCTGAGCTCTATTCAGCTACAAGAAGGTTTGGTGAGAGAAACTTTATTGGGTGTGGAGGCTTTGGGAAAGTATACAGAGGAGTACTACCAACAGGACTTGAAGTAGCTGTGAAGCGAATCGCTCCTAATTCAAGGCAGGGAATGAGAGAATTTGTTGCAGAAATAACAAGCATGGGGAACCTAAGGCATAGAAATCTGGTGCAGTTACATGGGTGGTGCAGGAAGCAGGATGAACTACTACTTGTTTATGACTATGTCCCAAATGGAAGCCTAGACACGCTTTTGTTTGAGAATGATCATCAAAAGAAGACATTACTAACTTGGGACCAGAGATTCAAGATCGTTACCGGTGTTGCACAAGGGCTGCTCTACCTCCATGAAGAATGTGCACTGCAGGTGGTTCACAGAGATGTAAAGCCAAGCAATGTCTTGATAGATGCAGATCTGCAACCTAAGCTTGGTGATTTTGGCTTAGCAAGGTGTCAGGAGCACGGAATCAATCCAAAGACGACACATGTAGTAGGAACACTAGGATACATTGCACCTGAACTCTCCAAGACCGGAAAAGCTACAACAAGCACGGATGTGTATGGGTATGGTGTACTCATTTTGGAAGTAGCTTGTGGAAGAAGGCCAATAGAGCCCCTGAAAACTCCAGGGGAGCTGGTATTAGTGGACTGGGTGAGTGAACTGCATTGCCAAGGGGAGATTGGCAGAGCAATTGACCCGAGTTTAGATGAGTATGACAAAGATGAAGCTGAGCTTGTGCTTAGGATTGGATTGCTTTGTTGTCATCCCATGCCTGATTGTAGGCCTAATATGAGAAGGATTGTCCAGTTCCTTCTTAAAGAAGCCACCCTTCCTTCACTTCTTCCCGAAATTTCTCGTACCGGCGACCCTCCAAGAGCAATAATGGAATATAAGCAAAATTTTCGAGATGATTCTAACCCTTCAAGCTCTGGAGCGTTCTCATCAAATTATTTTAGTCACACAAGCTTTGATAAGTGACAAGGTGGTCACTACTATTAAAGCCAAAAGATAGATGTTGTAGTAGAGCAGATCACAAAACCAATTTGAAAGGGTTTAAGTGTTTGTAATCTTATCAAGGAAAGCAATCCTTAATCATGTTAGTTCCATAGTAATGTTATCCATGTATCTTCTTCTGGTAAAGGAATTGATCCACTCTGCCCTATAAGCTATGTCCATTAGCAAATTTTTCAGCCATCCAGCACTAAATATTTTGCAACCTAGCTTGGGGCTGAAATCATGAGTCAAAAGCATACATGTCAGGATTATTCATTCAAGTGAATATAATCCTGCACAGGAAAAGATTCAATTGCTTACAGATTCCGTAAAGAAAAATTATTTAATTAGCTGCAGTAAAAAAGGATTTTCATAATGATATCTATTCATCCTTGGTCTAAATTCTAAAACAAACCACTAAATAAGCATTAAATAGGAAGAAATGAAAAATCTCAAACCTCATAAATCTTACAACCACATGCCAATTTAACTTTAAAATGATATGCTGCAGCACCAGCACTGGATTGACATAATCACATACTCAGATTTCCAGATTTAGAATTAACTGCTCGTGTATCATTCTGAACTTCTCTTTGAGCCTCCTGATCTGAAAAGCCACAAAAAATGGACATAGTAA
>JASCZI010090934.1:10592-24680 GCA_036250425.1 Stylosanthes scabra
CCGAGGCCTCAACCAAAATCAACATACACATATTTTGACTATCATACAAACCATCATCAGTCAAGCACATAATCATATAGCACAGACCATCAGCATTTTCCTATCGTACTTCTCAATTTATTCATTCCTATATTAATCTAGCTAGGTCCAACTAACCTTGGTAATTGCACTAGATTAAATAGTGTAGACTTGAATCTAAATCCATACCTGCACGCCAAGCTCAATGTATTCACGCGATCCTTGGTCGCGCCGTCGAGCATCCAAGCACAATCAATTGTTGTTCTCATGCTCAACCAACTATTCCATCCTCCAATTCTCCACATTTCCTAGCATCTACAACATACTCACACAACATGCAACAATACAACACAATCAATCATTATCCCACTAATTAAAACTAAAGACTAGGGTTGGAAACGTCTCACCGGGAATATCCCAACTCATGGGCTTCGATTATCATGCTCACAAGCATGCTAGATCATTACCTAGATCATGAAACTCGGAAACATGCAAGTGGGTTAAATCCAATTCGGACAGAAACTTGGATGAGAGAAACAAAAGGTGAGAAGGCTTACCCAGTTGGTTCATATTAGATGGATTCGAAGAGGATGATGAGAGCTTCGCGTAGCCGCAAACCGTGCGTCAATCGGAGCTCTGGATCAAAAGTTATGGCGGCCGGAAGTGAAGACCACCACCACCACCACCATGAATGTTCTCCACACTCTCTCTCTTTTCTTTCTTCCTTCTCTTCGAAGAGAAGAGAATGAATGAATGAGATTGGGGCTTTGCCCCCTTTTTGGGTGAGTGGCTCATTAATGGCAATTTCGTAATTACACGATTTGGTCCGTTTCGAGCCAAACCTTTAGCGAAGGTGTTCGTGTCCTAAGCGTTATTTATCTTATTATTGTGCTATTCATCCAATTCCAACCTCACTCCAAAATTACTCAAATTGTCGTTACCTGCTTAGCTAAAATTACGGGGCTCACACTCCACCCCCTTATTTAGAATTTCGTCCTCGAAATTTAATCCACATCACCACGGAGTTACCCTCCGAACTTATCTAGTAATTTCTTCTTCCGTTCGGAGTAAAGTCGGAAGGCAATCTCCTTTGAAATTCTTCTATTGCGCTTCCGTTTACATGGTTTATTATTGCTCTACAATAATTGTCCTCTCAATTAGACCAAAATGTATGGTGGTTACCTTAGTAAAAATTTTCAATTTGGTAGAGACTAATACCTTACTCTCAGTCCGTTAACCGGGTACGAATACTCACATCTCCAGTTATTCACCCTGCTCCAAGTGCTTGTAAAGCTCACAATCGTTGTTACTCTCCCTTGGATATTCTTCACTATCCCCCTTTCGTCCAAGGTTCTGTTACTTGCGAATTCCTAATCCGTTGGTTCGTGGCGACAGGAGATTAATTCCAAATCTCAGTTGTTACACCTTTGTCTAAGGTTCATTAGCTTTTGGTCGTCGTCGTGATTCTATGTTTCGTTCGTTAGGATATTCTAACGAGTAGCGAGCCAATTCGAGGAAGAGGGGGAACCAATTCGTATGTTGACAGAAACTAAATTTATTTCCATGAATCGATTCGCCTTCAACCTGAATCAACTCGACTAATGTTTTGCAAACTCAAGATTTTCTTAAGAGCAGCGAGTCGATTCTGGGAAGAGGGGAATCGATTCGTATTTTGACAGAAAGTGAAATTACCTCCTTGAATCGATTCGAGGTGCATGGCGAGTCGACTCGATCCCTTGATTTTCAAACTACGACATTTTCTAAGTTAAGCGAGTCGACTCGGGTGTTCAAGAATCGATTCGTTTTCAAACCGATTTGAGAAGAACGTGTTTATATGATTTTGAAAAGAGGGCACATGGTACGATTCCACTTCCTAGTCCACGTTACACGTTCTACTAAATTATAACCGTGAGCCTAGGTCTAAGAGGGGTCAAGAGGACTAGAGCTCGGCTTACGGTAACAGCGGACCATCGGGGGTAGTAAGTGTCTGTGGGGTCTTTGTTTCCACGTGGGACAAAGGCTAACGTTGCGGCTTACGGTAGCGGCAGGGGGGCCTCCTGCCATCGTCCCGGCTACCAACCTAGGTTATAGTCATTGAGAAAGAGAAGGAAACCCCCATTATATTATATATATGATTAAGAGAGGAAAAAGATCGTTTACGATCGGGGCCGGCTGATTGGTCCTCAGGGAAGTACGAACGATGGTCATCCAGTGCTAGTTCTGGATCGGTCGGGATTGGCTATGATAACTGACCGGGTGAGCTCATCTTAGCCTGCAGGATTTAGGCATACATCATTTGCATTTGATTGACATTGTTTGGGTGTGCCTACTTGTTATTGTTTGTTAATTGAATTGCTTTGCTTGTGTGTGCTTATTGTGTTTGAACTGTGACTTGCGTGTTTCTTGTGTTTATGTGCTCTATCTGACTAAGTGTCTTGTAATGAATGTTTGTGTGCCTAATTGGGAGTCGTGGTGTCGTTCCACTAGTTTGTGTCTAAAACCGTTTTCTCGTAATGTTTTAACAAAGGGGTGGGTGTTTTAAAGAAAAGGGTTTTTAAGAGGGGTTTAATTGACGAAAATGCTTTGGAAAACGGTGTTTACTTATTTGCATTATTTACTGCTGCTTTGATGGTATTCTGTAAAGGTGAGAACGTGGAGTTTTGTTCTCACCCCCTACAATTTTAGTGGCAGGTACAGGTACCGGAGATTCTGGTAGGGTGCTGTAAGGGTCTAGAGGCGGTGTGTCCCTCGCCGTTAGAAGTCTAGGAAGGTTTCAGAGGGATAAGGCGTGTACTTGGTTGTTGTATCAGTAAAGTGTATGTATTGTAATTTGTATATGTAAATGAATATGTATATGTATATAATTATTTGTATTGGGCTGCTGATTGGTTAAAACAGGTTAAATTAAGAAGTTGAGAATTTGGGAAACATCCGAGATACAGAGGAGACTTTGTCCGTTTGTCTGCAGAAATAAAGTGTGTAAATAAAGGCTCACTACTAAATAACTATAGTATTAAATTTAAGGTTTAACGTGGTCTATAACTCTTGGATTTTAGCACGATCATGAGGTGCTAAAGTCTAGGGTGTTGTACTCTTATCTCTCAATGATTCAGAACCAAAAACACCCTTTTTTCTCTTATCTTTCAATGATTCTTCCACCTCTTATGCTTTTGTATCTACATCCTGCCACCAATCATTGTTTTTTGCTATTTCATTTTTCTATTTCCTTCTCAATATTTACTATACATGAAGTAAACAATTTTTTATGAATGTGGAAATGTAGATTTCAATTGGTCTATGAGAAAATATTAAGTAGTATAGTAATTTAAACATAAAATTGTCCTTCATTCAAATCCACCATTTCAATTGGGTTTTGCCTTACCTTTGGAATATTTTTCATTAAAAAGACATTTGTCAACCCCTAATCTAAATTCCAATGTGAATATTAATAATTTTTAATAGGGATAGAATGCAATTATAACATCTAATAGGATTTGAAAAAAAGGAAAAAAAAAATCAAAGTGGAGTTATTATAAAGCACTCAGTGGCTCAGTGCCACTATAGTCTTCCGAAACTTTTTTTGGTTACTATGAAAAGTAAGCGCTTGCTGCGAAATGAGTTTTTATGTAGTATATACAATTGGATAGAGATGTGTGATTCTTCATGACAGGGAGAAACGTAGTGATGTTACGACTGCAATAACCTAGTGATCGGTAGGATCCCTTGATGTTTACATTATGAGTATAGAGCTGCTTAAAGGTACCCTTTGGATGTATTCTATAGTTTACAAGTAGGACTATCAAATGGACAGGCCTGACATATTTAGGCTCGGTCTGTTTAAATCTGGTTTATATATCAGCTGAAATTTTTTAATCCAGCTCTTTAATGATTGGTCCAACAGGTTAAACGGAAACTTTTTTTAAAATTAAATAGAAGAATAATTTTTAATTTAAAAGTTACTTTTTGGACAATAAAACATGTCTGTTGTTTTCACGAGAAACACCTTGCCAGTTAATAGCTGGATTAGATCCATGTATTTTGTTAAAGATCAAAGTACTTAATTTAAATTTATTTAAAAAATTAATTTGGATATTTGTTCCAAACAATTAATCATACGTAAAACTAATAATTGTAGGGTAAGAATGATGCACGCACGAAGATATATATATATATATATCTTCTAATTTTGAGCTTATATCCGAGCCCCACTTGTCAGCATGGTTTTGCACCACTGAATTTCATTCTCCTACAGACTATTGAGCAAATTAAAATGCTTGAATTAGTCAAGCTGCACTTTTAATTAAACTAAAGAATTTTATTTAAATTTTGATTCACAGAATAAATAATTTTACATGGTGATCCAATTAAATTTATGCGATGGTATGAATTTTAACGTAATGAGTTTTAAAAATAGTTAGAGAAAATTAGTCGAAAGCACTCATAGGCTACGTTTGTTTCTGATGCAAAGGACACTGATGGAAAAATTACCTTTTTTAAAATGATAAAAATGTCATTTTAGATTAAATTTTAATTTTGTCCATGTGTGTATTGCTAGACACATTACAAAGATATTAAATTTTAGTGTCTATGTCCTACTGTCTTTGTCCCAATGTCTTGTTCTGTCCTATCTTCACAAATAAACACATAGAAAATTTTCATATGATGATAAAATAATTAATCTAAAATATTAGAGAAAACTTATTAATTGTGAATTATTTTCCTGTATTGCATTGTTTCATGAGTTAGGATCTTGCTTGATTGTTGGTTGGTGTGGCTCAGTTTAGGTTTTATGAAAGTACTGACCATGACCACTGTCATTACCACTTGCCTTTGTGTACTTCTAAGTGTGGATACAAAATGTTAAAATAACCCAAAGATATAATTATCATTTTATAAAAAAGTGTTTGTCCTTCTGCCTCAATATTATAAGAATTAATATCTCTTAATAATTTAGTATTAAGAGATCCTTGTGGGATAATTATTTCTGAAGATATAAGAATACATTATAAAGGAAAAGTATAGAGAACCTTCACTTAATAGTCAATAGGAGTCAATAAAAAATTATGAATGATAATTTTTTATATGATGTGGATGATAACCTTTTTAATTTTAAATGCTCACTTATACATTGGTTCTCTAATTAGCTCCCTAATATTAGTTCTGTAGCATTACTCTATGATTAATTATCTGAGTAAAATTCTTTTATACGCTCTCTCTTGGAATAAATTAAATTCTTATACCAAATTACTAATGTATATATCAATGCAATATATAAATGACATTTTTCTAATCTCACTTTTATATTTTTAATTTTCTTAATATATTCCTTTTCTAAATATAAATTAATTAATTTTCATATAAGGTGAAAAAGCCATAAGCTTTAAACGCAATATATGTGAGGGAGAAAAGGTTCGAGAATAGGGAGAGAAAGAATATGTTGGTGACTCTGTAACATTGAAAGAATGGAAAAAGGTATTTTTACATTATTACACAAGCTATATATACCAATATGTATGTAAAATTAACTAAGTTTTTTTCTTTCTTTGTTCAAGACACCAAAAAAAAATTAACTAAGTTACCTCTAACAATTTTCTACCAATAACTAACAAACTACTCTTATTAAGTTAACAACTAACTACCGTGGCTTTCTCATAATGTTAATTTAATATATATGTAATATAAAAATATTTAATAAAATATTATTTTGTTACTAAACATAACTACCTTTTTCATTGTTTAATCAGACATCCAATACGATTAAATAGATTGGATGATTATGCACATAATATACAATTTAAAGTATGTAAATACACATACAATTTAAATAAAAGTATGAACGAAGAATTAAAAAAATGCGCACTTATCCCCAAACCCTTCTCAACCCACCATGACGATCTATGGTATTGGGAAGTAGCCATTCCTTGTAGAACAATTGAGCAGCCCCTTTCTTGGCCAAAATATGAGCAACATAGTTCCTATCTTTAGACACCAAATTGAAAATCACAATCCAATTCCTACCTAGAATATCCATTATCTTAGCAACCAAATCTCCATCCAAATCTTCTTGCGGAATATGCGTTGCGGTACAAAGATCAAAAGCTTCCATACAATCTGTTTCGCAAACAAGTCTCCGGTAACCACACTCCCATGCTAGATTCAAGCCGCACCAAATTGATAGAAGCTCTGCATGGAGCATTCTGTTATTGCCTGAGCACGGACTTGAGCAACCCTTGATCCATTCGCCATTCGAATCTCGGAGCACTGCACCGATCCCGGTTCTAAGGTTCTCCCAATTGGTACGTGCCTTGGTGTTAACTTTGATAAAATCCATAGGAAGACAGTAATTCGAAGTGTCAAAAGATACCAAGAAACGAAGGTCTATAATGTACTTATAATTTGTCTTCTTTCTCTACAAGGATCAAGTACTTATAATTTGTCGGAGAAAAAAAAACAAAAGAATTGGCAAAAGTTACGTTATGGACACATAGCTGCTGCAGTTAAGTAGATTTAAAAACCTTAGCAATATGTTTGGCAAACAGAACCAAAGTATATGTAGGCTAACTTCTTTAAAAACTATTGTATTTCTATCCCTCCAAATCCACCAAACTTTAACGAACAAACTATAAAGGTTAAACTTAAAGCTAAGGAATGTAACTGTTTCTCTACCAAAATTAATAATTAAACAAAGCTAAGTTTTTTGTCGTGAAACAAAAGCTAAATTTAAACAACGGTTGTAAACCATTTCATTAAGGCCAATTCTTATGTACAGAGCAAAATTGTTACAGAGAGAGAAAATATTGCATAATATACCGATGTGACCAAATTCTTATCACTCCATGTGCTTTCATGTGAGGAAGCTGAGTGCATCAATAGTCAGCTCATATGCACAGCTCACCTGCGTGCTAGCCGGCTCCAAGGCAATTTTTTACCTGAAACGGATTGGGTTGCACGCTCTATTGGATTTACCCATAAGTTCTGAAAAAGAAACATATTCAATAACATTTAAATATTATTTTAAATATTCTCAATTACGCACATAGTTTACTTTTAAATGCTAAATTTGTTCCTTAAGAATTAATATTAATCAATTTAATATATAAAGGGAGACTAGTCCGAGAACTATTCACGAATAGTAATGTCAGAATTTTATGAGCTTTGATTGGCTCTTACCAATAAATCTTTATTTTGATTGGTTCTCATTTATATGATATAAAAAATCCATTTTATATAATCACATGGTTGGGTTTTTCCATCACAATGGTTAGTCTGAAGGAAAGAGCTTTTATCCAGCGTGTTTTATGTGTGTAATGCATCAGCAATCCCGATGCGTGGTTTTTTGTCAAAGAAAGTTTCATTTTATTGGTTGAGATGTGATTAACCTAGATTCAAGCTTCTTTAACCATCGGGTAAAACTGATGAAACTTCCTGAAGAAGATATTCATTGTCATTTGGCGGGCTACTCCTTTTTGAAACATGGTGCTGGTCATTTTGGCTCCATCATTGTTTTCTGAAGAAGATATTCATGCTAAGGTTTTTAGTTTCACTGTTCTTCTCTCTTTCTCTCTCATCATTATGTATCCTCTTCTCGATGGATAAAACCTTTCTTGATTTTCAAATTTCAACTCCCCTCTTATTTCAAAAATCAAAATCGCAGAGAAGGTGAAGTGAAGGGGAAGAAGAAAGGAACAACTCTCTTCTTGAATTAGAGACGAAGACGGTGAGTCAGAGCCAGCGACTTGCACAGAAGCAGTTCAAAGAGCAGAACCTGGAGCTCTTTTTGAAACCCCAACCCACGCCTCCAAGGTCCCTAACAGAAGCAGCTCGAGTAATACTCTGTAGTGAACGCATCCCCTTCTTTTAATGACAATAATACCTAACGAAGGGAGAGTCCAGTTTCGTAGTCTCAGGCGACTAACTTGACGCCCCACTCTTCAAAGCCGCCGAACTTCAAACGGCTCCCCCACTATTGGCTATTGAACATGGTTTAATTCAATGTAACTTTGCTTAGTTTTTCTAATTTTATTTGTTATATACACCCGACCTCTCTTCTTCTCTGGGGCCATTTTTTTTTCAGAAATCGTGGGCATTCCTGTGATCAGAAGCAAAAGAAAAAGAAGAGAGAAGATAACGACGCTAATTGGTAATCATTATGCCATTGGGAATCCTCTTCCTCCTTGAATTAAGTGAGGAACATTGTTGATGCCCTTTAATGTTGTTATGGAATCTTTGAATAAGATAATGTTGAAAAGTTGCATATGTAAGATTTGCCTAATCAAAAAAATCTATAGAATCTGCATTTTAAGTCGTGGTAA
The DNA here is from genome assembly GCA_036250425.1 of Stylosanthes scabra. Classification (NCBI taxonomy): domain Eukaryota; kingdom Viridiplantae; phylum Streptophyta; class Magnoliopsida; order Fabales; family Fabaceae; genus Stylosanthes; species Stylosanthes scabra. The sequence goes on from JASCZI010090934.1 coordinate 18,923, forward strand.
TATCTTTAGCAACATTGCTAATGATCCTAATTATTTGTTCTCATTCTTTTTTCTGATATTTGGATTTGATTTGGCAGTCAAGGAAGATCAAGAAAACAAACATATTGTCCTCATTACAATAGAAGCATTGAAGATGATGAAGATGAATATATAAAGAAATGTCCTGTAACTGCTGCTTTTGATGGAGGTAGGTAGTCAATTAAAGCTCTTCTTCATTTTTACTTCTATATTTTTTAACACTTTTATTATATTAATGGATTTATCTTTCTGATTATTAATAAGTTTGGATATGTATTTGATACTTCCAGGTGAATCAGCTTCATGATTTTGTTTTACCAAGTATGATTTTCAAAGGGTATGCGTCATTGTGAATTGGAATTGAGTTCTTTATTTTGAGTTTCATTGCTTCTATATTGGTATGTGTTTTTATTTAAAGTATCATAATCTGATGACATTGCATCATTTGGGGATCAATAATGTTTTAAACACTCCATGGAAATATCAAATTTAGTAATTCCAAATTATCCTCTATTCAATTCGTTATTTTTGCATTATAGTCTTCACATTTGAGTGGATGTGATGTTGACTATTGGTAAATGAAGAATTATTGGAATTCGTATTGAAAAACTTAAAGTTGCATAGGTTATTTGCACATTATCACATTCAACATTAGCAGAATTAAAACATCCGACGGTCATAGCACTTCGAGTTATGATCTCTCTAGAATTGGGCAGACACCGTCGTCGGGTCTGAGTTCTTAGAGTGTCTCACTTGTTAGTACAATAGAGGCTTAGGCTGTGGCCGCCGTTGTGGCCGTTGTCGTTGTTTTTCCTTCTGTTTAGTCTCATGTCCTCGCTTAGGAGACCGTTGTAAGGTCAGGCCGGGAAATAATGATCGTAGTATCGTATCTTGAGTATGTAAGGATAATGGTTATATTTGTTCGTTGCGCTAACATTTATCACGATAGGCTGATATGTATTAATATGGTCTTAGAGTTTTAGAACTTTTTAGGTAAGGAAATGTGGCATCACGATCGTAAGCAGTGTCGCGGCATGCTGAAAATCGGGGTGTTACACACAATCAACATAAGACCAAGGTATTCGGTGAACTCGAATAATCCATCAAGTTCACGTCGTTAAGGTCTTCCCATTGTTGGCAGAGACGCAATGTTAATGGCATCGATACTAACTCCATTCGACCCATCTGTTTCCCTTAGGGATCAGTGGCTAAGGTCATCCGCACATTTCAACCCATAACCAAAACACAAGATCGCTACTCGCTACTAGAAATCATAATGGCAGAAATGAAACAGGCAGCATAACAATAAGACATCATAATGAGAATTTAAATGGATAGAATAACGACAGTAATATTGATAAATTCGAAAATCAAACGGACAGAGTAACAGTACATATAATAAATGGAAAAGCAGTAAAATCTTTGGCTAGTAAGACTAAAAACTAAAGGAACCCTAAAATTAAACTAGAGAGAAATGGTGTGTAAGGGCTCCCCCGAAAATGGGTGTGGACTCCTCTATTTATACACTTCAAATTTGCCTTCAGATGCGTATGCACCCAAGCATGGGTGCGTACGCATCGGTCCAATCCCAACTCTGGACGTGACGCCTAAGTCAAGGTAATGCGTACGCACAAGTACTTAGGTGCGTATGCATAGGTAGCTGAATCAGCCTTCAAGGTTTTCTTCGTGATTTCCATGTTTCTTTTGCCCTTTTTAGCCACTTCTGCTCCGGTCTTCGCCTATTCAATCCTGAAATACTTGAACAAACATATCAAGGCATCGAGCGGAACGGGAAACGGGTGAAAACATAGCAAAAATTGGCTAAAGTAGCAGATATTCACAATTGAAGCCCTAAGAAACGATTATTCGCAAACGTGCCTGTTTTGCTAATGTTTAAGTGGTGAGAGGTCGATATTTAGTCAATTTAGAGTATGAAATTACCCATCGAAATGGGGTTTATCACTAATCCACTAGAACTCAATACTTGTTGAATAAACAAACTCCATTAAGCCACAACTCAATGTCCCTCTAATATTCATGTTTTCATAACCCAGTTTGTAACGATCCGGTTTTCAGTATGTCGCGAAACTATCTACGATCGGGTTGCCACAGTTTTCCTACCTAATAAACTACTTCTTTAGCTATGTTAATTACATATAAGCATGTTGAACAAATAACATCGATGTCAAACGAAATAACTTAAATCATACATGAATAAAACGTAAGCGTTAAGAGCAAACAGAGAAATCTAAATATATAATATGTACATAATATCGTTAATACAGACCCTTAGATACTACAACTACAAGACAACACAAAAGAAACATCCCGACCTGACCATACAGAGGTCTCCAAATCTAGTATGCGAGACTAAAAACAAAGGAAAACCAACAACAACCTAAGTCTCTCGTGTAATAACAACTACGAGGAACTCTAATAACTCAACTCAATGAAGGTGGTGACCAAATCCCGGATAGCGCACCAATGAGGCTTCGCCGAGAACTGCACATAATTAAGATCTTCAGCCTTCTCCAAGGTCAAGGAATCCTCTGTAACTACTTTATCCGAATCTTAAAATTTCTTTTCTGACTCTCCTTTTGTATGACTCTCCAAACCTTCTTCTTTTCTCTCTCATCTCCCTTAATAAGTACCCTTGCAAACTATAAGGATATAATTAAACTTAAAATTGGGTCAAACTATAGAGACATAATTAAACCTAAATTTTATTATATTCACTTACTCTGTATTTTTTATGGGTTTAATTTAAGTTCCATAGAATTAATAATTCCTACAATATTTTTAATACAAACTTTTTTTTTATAAATATATTAACTAAAAATAATTATGAAAAGATTTATATTTATAAAATTCCTTTATATTGATATATTTATTTGGTGAGAATATAACTTAATTATATATGTTTTATTTTTGTATTTTTATATATACTTTTATGTTCATACAATAATTATTGCGTGTAATTTATAATTTTATATATTATTTCAGAGAAATTATTAGTGGCTCCTAGAGCAATCATAATTTTGAAAACTAGATCAGATCAGCTGGTCGAACCAGTTAAACTGTGAACCGGCCAGAATCACGGCCCAGTTGAAATTCGCCTGTTTGAAAATAGGATTCAAATTGGTGAATCAGTCGAAAATCGATCGGTTGATCAAATCGAACCGAGACCCGACCGATTTATTTTGCAAGGAAATTTATGCCCAAAATGCAAATTGCAATGTATGGGGTTCCAACCCCATCCTTTAGAATGTAAAAATCTCTCATTGCCGCCTTGCTATGTAGGTAGTTGGGAATACTTACAAGTTATTATTTATATATCCATAATATTTTTCTTGCTAGATTATATTCATTTATTTATCCTAACTTTAATTTACATTTACTTATTCATAAATTAACTATAATTATATCATTATTAGGGAAAAAAAATTTTAGACACCAAAAAAAAAATTTATTAGAAAAATTTTACTATGAATACATTTAAGTATCTTCTAATAAAAATAATTACCATATTTAAAAAATTATATCTCATATTTAAAAACAATAGATTTTAAATTGTACAAATCAACAGTCAAGACTAAAATATAAACATTAAAATCTTTTACTAATCACAAAAAATTACTTTTTATTTTTTTCCCACAAGACTATGCATGATGAAATATTCTTTACTTTTTTATATAGGAAACTTCCTTATAAGTTCTTACTAGTTTATATTTATTCATTATCTTAATTTTAATTTACCTTCACTTATTTATAAATTAACTATACTTTTATTTATACATCATCATTAATATAAATCTTTTTTATAAATTAAAATATAAACACTAAAATATTTTTTACTAATAACAACTTATTTTTTGTTTTTATATGATTATATGATATTTACTAATATTATTCTTCAATAAATGCTTGTATATTCTATTTTTTTTTCGGTGTTTGCTTGTATATTATAATTTAATCAGTATAAATAATTAATAAATTATTAAAATATAAAAATAATAGTTATTTTAATATAAAATAGTTAAAATTGGCTTTATATATTATACTTAATGAAATTATAATAGTTTGTTGATTTTGTACTTAAAATTTAAAGGACATTTGAAGGTACATCTTATAATATAATTTCAATTTTTTGTGTTTGTTTTATCTTATATATTATTTTAGTATTAAACGGTTATTTTTAATTTTAAATATTATAAAGTATATAAATATTTTTATACTGATAACTAATTTTAATGGCTAATTTTGGTGTACACCTAACGTAACTCTTATTTTATTATGGGTTATTCTAGTTGAGCTTTCGGTTAAACCGATCGAATTTATAAACCAATATCCGGTGAGTGTTTTGATGACGGGTTTGCTTTTCGGAAACTTGAAATTTTCTAATAAGTATAAATCAAATGCGTAAAGTCAGAAATTAAACATGGTCGGTCACAGACTCGAAATCTTCTAAAGTTTAGAATTATCATGGAAGCTATATTAAGGCAAGAACTCTGATGATGAAAGAGATCTATTTCATCATGTGAGGATAGTGGGTGTGCGGTTAAGATGAGGGACGCGTGTGATGGGTAAGAAAAACACACAGGATCATCACTGTATTGCAGCAGGTGTGACAACTCGGCTCTTATTAATGTAATCATTAGTGTTAATGATGATTGAGTAATTACAATTAGGGGATAGGGCATTTTTGGCCGTTTGAGAAAAATGTGTGGTTATGTGGGCCGTTTTTGTTTGAAAAGGTATGAAAAGTGATGGGCTAACAAGGAAGAAGGGGTGGGTCTATATATTCGATGGGTAATATTATTTAGAGTTTGGGCTGGGTGAGATAGAGATTGAATAATAGGGATGTAAAATGACTTATATGGTTTACCAAATAAAATAAAATAAAATGACTAATATGAAAAGTACTATAGAATGATTCAATGAAAAAAATTGAGAAAGATAACAGAATAGCGTGCCATAGGAAGAAAGAATGATTCAATGAACAAATTGAAGTATTGCTTTTTTTTTCTTCTTTGGACGGGAGTTCTCTCCAACTTGATTGCTTCAGAGGTGATGGAGTCACCCACTATAAACCCCAACAATTTCGTAACCCAAGCCACGTGATTAATTCCGTAATTTTACTGAGATATTCGAACTAAGTAGTTTTTTCCAAGTGAAATAAAATACGCCGTCAGCTCAAACTGCACCAAAACCTGAACCGTTAATTTAATTGACGGTACCGACTTAGCACCGTTGGAACAAAACGAAGTGAAAATAAGAACATGAAATGATCACAAAAATATTTAGGATACGAACACAAACACCTTCGCTAAAGATTTGGTCCGGAACGGACCAAATCACGAAATTACGAAAATGTCATTAATGAAGGAGACATAAAAAGGGGCAAAGCCCCAACATCTCATCTCATTCTTCCTTCTTCATCGAAGAAGTAAGGAAAGAAAAGAGAGAGAGTTGTGTGTGTGCATGGAGGTGGTGGTGGTGAACACTATTCACCCACCACTTCCGACGGCCATAACTTCCACACCGGAGCTCCGATTGACGCACTGTTTGCGGCTACGCGAAGCTCTCATCATCCTCTACGTTTCTATCCTAACATTGAGGTATGGGTCTCGAAAGTTCCTACCCATTTCTCTCCTTGAAATTCTGCGAAAATTTAGTTTAGTAACCTTGTTTGATTTTCGAAAATTCAACATCATAGGTGGTGTTCTAGCTTGCTCTTGAG
>JASCZI010090934.1:25642-37427 GCA_036250425.1 Stylosanthes scabra
TGGAATCGATTCGAAAATGTCCAGAGGCCATAAAAACGTGTTTTCAAAGCTTTCGAATCGATTCTACGTGTCCAGAATCGATTCAGTTCAACCCAGGAACTATTTTTAAGAGTTTTGAAGCTAGAGAATCGATTCAGGGATGCCCCAAAGTCGATTCTAACCCTGAAACTTTTTGTTTTTCAAGCTACTTTTCAAAGTAATGTTCTACCCACTACTCCTTACACCTAGTTAACATCTCATGCATAGTAACTAAAGATAATAGATGAACTTTAAGGGAAGATAATGAGTAAGATGATGATGAATGACATGATGATTATGATGAGGCCCCAGTGAGATGGTGGGAAGGTGAGATGCCTTAGCCCTGTTTTCCTCCTGGTGGTGTGGATGATTCCCTCTGAGTTCTAGAGAGATGGGAGGAGGTGGCAAGAGGCCCCTTAGCTCTGTTTTCCTCCTAGGATTAAAGTGCGACCCCAGAGAGATGGTGAGAAGGTATGAGTGATCCCCTTCTCTGTTTATCCTCCTGGGAAAGTGAAGTTCGCCTCCAGAGAGATGGTGGAAGGTTTGAATCGCCTTCTTGTTTTCCTCCTGGGTATGATCAGAGAGACGGTCCATTGGTTAGCTACCGGACCAGGTCAGGTTGGCCTTATAACCGACCTAATGAGCTCATTGGCCGTAGGGACAGGCATGCATCATGTGCATTTGTTTGACATTGTTTGGGTTTGCCTACTTGCTTTAAATTTAATTGCTACTTGCGGTATGTGCCTTGTTGTGACTGTTGTGTGATTGTTATATGATTGCTTGTATCTGTGTGCATTGTGGGATTTGAGTGGGAGTAGGATGAAAAAGAAACACGTAGAAGGTGTATGAGATGAGAATAGAGTTTGGAAGGAGAACTTGAAGGAACAACTAGTATATGAACCTATTTAGTAATAAGAGAGAGAGTTGCATGTCGCGCTCTTGAGAAAACCCGAGTGCCGAGTAGGATTGCCTCGTGTGATCCTGCTAGCTTATCTTATATAGTTTCAGAGCCTTTACCGTACTGAGAATCCAGTGGTTTGGGATTCTCACCCCGTATTGTTCAAATGTTTTTCAGATTGCAGGTTCACATTTCTGGAAGACAAGCGAAGCAACGAGCATAACATGGTCTTAGATGTTCTTCGCTGCATCAGTTTGAGTCATGATTATGTGTATGGAGATTTAGGAATGTCTGTATTTAGTGTCATGTACTGCATGTATATAATGGCCTAAGCTTCGCAGGCTAAGAGTACAGTCATTGAACTATTTGTACACGTTTACTTTATATATTTATAAAGCTAGTTTCTGTAATAAAGGTATATGGCTCTACTTTTATATGAACTTATAGATGTACTAGTTGGTTTTAAACGGCCCGTATCGACAGACGGGTAAAGTGAAGTAGTCGTAATGACTTAATATTGGTTAATCGTGTCTGCGGCATGATTGGTCAATATTAGGGTGTTACACCCACAAAACCAAAAACTGTGACACTACGTGGTCCCATAAATGTCATAAAAACAATGTAAATCGGACAAGCCCAAACATAAAGTCCAGAGTGTTAATTACAGATTAAGAGATTAACTCTCTTACTAACGTCACCTCCATCCCACGTGCTAGGACATGCATAACGATATACTGTAATTCTCTTTTTCCTCTGGTGAAAGATTCCCCACATGTTGCACTTAATAAAGGGACGCATCACTTTCATCATATGAGGAAGGAATCTAACATCTTCATGAGAGTCGGACCCTATATACAAAACCAAAAGTTGCCCCAAAACTGAGGATTATTGCTTAAAAAAGCTGATGGAACTCACAATCTCAGCCATGAAATTCAACGCCTTCCCCCTTTTAGAAATCAACTTCACAAAAATACATTTTTTTCCCCTTCTTTCATAATCGTAATGAACCATTTCAACATTGGTTATATTATTAAAAATTCAGTTACTAATCAATCAAAATAATACATATTATTATGAAAAGTATTAATTTTAAATCACAAAACATAAGTATAAATTAGTTATTAAAATAAAAAGTAATTAGATTAGCCACTAACTTTCTTCCAAATTAATACATTCATCTAACTAATTTATATATATCAGCAATAACATTCATATTTAAAAACAAATAAAAATAAAAATTAGTAAAAATTGCTGAACTGAAAATAAAATAATATACATGTAATCATAGAGATAATAAATAATAAATTAATATCTGAATTATTTTATACTTAAATTACAATTTGTAATTGAAAATCCATAAAAAGAAACCATTTTTTATTTCTCTGCTGAGTTAGTAACTCAATTTTATTTTAGCTAATATCATTCAATTCTTTTAAAATAATTTTTTTTATTTTAAATTATAAATCTTAAATTTTAAATTCTAACTTCTAAATCTTAAATTCGTAATCATCCAAAAAAAAATTTCAAAGTTAAAAATGAAAAGTTGATTAAATTAACCAATTAAAAGTTCGTATCTTGTACTTATTTATTTTGGATATAGCATTCAAGAATAAGTATAAGAAATTATGTTTTAATTAGTTAATAATGTTATCTACTTTTAAAATGTAATTTTTTTTTTGAGAATTTAAAATTTAATATTTAAAAATTTAAAATATAAAATTAACTGATATATATTAATTGAGACTTCTAAGTTTTATTATTAGTCAGTATTTTTTTTCTAATTTGTGATTAAAGACAAACTAAGAACAACCTAAGAAGTTGATGAGGACTCCTTATTAATAATCACACATAAATCTTCCCATGGATGAATCCATTCACAATAACCCTGCTTAGAATCTAATGCTTTATGCGCCATATGATTAGCTGCCAAATTGGTTGTAAGTTGGATCAGATTAATCCGAGCAATGCAATCCCATTATAACACGTCTTTGATCTTCAAATTAAAGAAGGTCCCTATGCTTCTCATCTTTGACATGATAAACCTAATGAGTGAGAATGTACACAAGCAAGCTATCAGTCTCATCACAAAGAATATTTTATGGCAGAGAAAGATTTGACTGTCATAGTTCTTTAATGATAGATAATTATTATTTTTTATTTTGATTTTAATTTTTATTTATATGTTATTACTAAATTAAATACATATTATTAAATATTATAAATATATAATTAAGAATGTTATTTATATAAATTTATAAATATTAATTTAAATATAATAATTTTCATTTATGATTATCTATGATTACTTTTATGGCCACCTGCCATGCTAAAACAAATCCTTTTCATAAAGCAAAATTTCAGCTCGAAGGATGTTACTCTCTAGGAGTATATTGAACAACCATTATTACACTACAACATTTTCAACGTTTAGCGGCACTAAATTGTTACCGGCCGTTTACAAAACCGCTGCCGCTAAATCGTTTAGCGATAATTTTTAAAATCGCTGGAATAACCACTGATAAACGCCATCTTTTAAAAGTTTTTATTTTTTAATTATTTGAGCGCGCTCCTCCACAGTAGATAATATACCTGCGGTGTGTGAGATTTGAACCCGGAACATAAGGGTATAAAGTTCTCCCACATGCCACCAAACCAACTCAATATTCGATACATATAATGTTATACTAATTATTTATATGAAAGTCTCTATAATATTCATATTGTGTATTATTTTAAATGATGTAAATTAAATTATTAATATTTTTATTAAGAGGTCTAATTAGTCTATAGTTTATATTTTATTTATTATTTATAAAAAAATTTGTTAACTCTAAAAATTAAAGTCAATACTTTTTAATTAATTAAATTAGCGTGATGTGAAATATTATTTTTATCATTTATATTAATTGTTTAATTTTAAATATTATGTTGCATGCACTTGTGTAATTTATTTTTTGCATGATTATAGAATTTCTTAAAAATTATAGTAAAAACTTATTTTTATTGATTTTTTTTAAATAAAAAATTAATTCATAAAGTGTTTTAAAATAACTAATCATGCTAATAGAAAGAATATTATTAATGCGTAAGTATATATTATAAAAATTATAAATTAGACACTTAAACAAATAAAGTGATTAAAAAATAATAGCCATAAAAGAACACGTTGAGCGGCGATTTTCACAAAACCGTCGCTAAATATCTTACAAAATTCTAATAGTACGTGTTTGTTTAGCAGCCGTTTTAAAATAACCGCCGCTAAACCCCAGACAACCTAAAACCAACGTGCCTGTTTAGCGGCAGTTTTGGTATAACTATCGCTAAACACAAACATTTGCTGACCATTCTTGAAAACCGCCGCAAAATCGTGATTAGCGGCGGTTTTAGCTAAACAACCATCGGGAACAGACAAAAATTTTATAGTGTTAGTATGTATTTGATAACCAAAGACAATTTGATAAAACTCATCTTTAATTATTAATCGGATTCATTCTCCTCACATCTTTTTACTTGACACCAAATTAATATTCGTATAAAATATAATCACTAATATATTAATTATTTTTTATTTTTTATAATTCGCTTATAATAATATTTTTTATATGTGTATAAAGTTAGTTCCTGTAAAAAGCATGTGAATAACTTCATTCTAAATTATATTACGTTACTTTTAGTTAATAAAACAAAGTAACGAATCTTTTCCTTTTATTGGCGACTGCTTTATATAATGCCATTTTTTTAATATCCGTTAAAAAAACAACAACAACATTTAGATTTATATGATCATTAGATGATTAATGGCCATAGTGCACAGCGTATTATGTTTGAAATTACCTCTATTTTAATGATAAAAAAGAGGTTCCCTTTTCCTTTTTAATTTTTTTTTTAATTCTTCCCAATTTGTTTAAAGTATATCGTCGTCTTTATATATACCAGCACTAAATTCCGTGCAACTGCTGGTTTGGTTTTGTATTTCTCAATGTCATATATGTCTTTTGTTATTTTAATATTAATTTGTTTATAAAATTAATGTATTTAATTTTTTTTATTAAGATGCATAATGCTAAAAGTTAAACGGGTTTCAAATAGAAAAAATGTTAAATTATATACTAGATCCTTATAGTTTTAATAAAATTGCAACCACGTCTTTATAATTTAAAAGTTTGTAATTGAGTCCCTATACTCATAAAAAAATGCAATTTAGTCCTGCCGCTTAAAAAATGTTTAATTTAATAGAATATTCTATGGAATATTTCATATTTTACATTAGATAAAATTATAATTGACCAAATTATCTCTTCCACATAAACGATGAAAGCTACCCTCGAATTAATGAATTCATAAAGAAAAACACCATTTTCCTCCCTCACTATCGTCACTCAGTACTCTCACATCGCAATCCACTCATTTGAAATGAATAAGTTAACGATTTTAGCATAGACTCACTTAAAAAGAGAACGTGATTAAGAACCGAAAAACAAGAAACTCATTAAAGGAGATAATAAGGGTATAATCGTAATATTTTAATGTCAAATTCGATCATGGACTAAATTATAGTTTTTTTTTATAAATATAGGACTCAGTTACACACTTTTAAACTATAGGGATCTGGTTGCAATTTCACTGAAACTAGAGACCTCATGTATAATTTATCCAAAAAAAAAAAAAACAAATTGATTTCAAATGGAAAAAATGAGTTGTTTCTAATTTTGTATGCTTCATCAATTATCAATAGGATCATAAAAAAGAATTAGAGAGAATTAACATTTTAAAATAACAAAATAATTATGATATGTTTATGTTTATATTCAAAAATATATAGGATAATATACGAAATAATACAAACTACTTTAAAAAAATAAAATAATTAAATTTTTCCAAAAATATTTTATGAACTTGTATAAATATAAAAAAGATAAAGCTTGTTCAAATACTAATATTCTATGTCATTATAAAAGAAAAATTCAATTAAATTAATTTTTCTATTCATTTATCTATGATAATTTTGATAAAATGATCCTCGCTCCTTCAACTGATTCCCATCCTTGTCGAATTGGTAAAGCTTCGATTTCCTACAATAAGAAAATTGGAAAAGATGAATCAGAACTAAAAGCACATATTTATTATAATATTCAAAAAAAACTAAACGATGATCAAAGAAGACTAAAAATGCGTGAGTTAGCGATTACAGATCGATCTCTATATACCTTGTATCCACAGTTCTAAATTGTGATTGCTTCGGTCTTTTTTTATGGTTAAATTATTCTGCAGGTCCTATAATTTTATCAAATTTTCAATTAGGTTCTTATATTTTTTTTTTCTTTTAATTAGATCTCGGCACCGTAACAAAATTTTTAATGAAGTCCCTCCTAATGGTAAACTTTAAAAAAAAAAACGCTAATGCAGCGTAAATTGACCAAATTAACCTTTATATTTTTTTTGTCATGGCTCTGGGTTGGCATAACAAACCGACCCGACCCGACCCAACCTGCAGTATAACCAGACCCAGCCAGGTTTAATAGAACCATCTTCATTCAAGAAGCTTGCCAAGCACCGCTCTTGAAGGCTAAAGCTATCTTCACCTGTCAGTCGGTCAGCCTCTTTCCTGTGTTGTCGCCGCCTTCCCTTTGTCGTTGCTTCTTGTATAACCCCAAAAATGCGGCTAAGTCTCTCGCGGCCTTCCCGTCCAGTGGCTGTCGTAGGATGTATATCAACATTACAACACACATTATATAGAAACACACATAACATACTGAGAAGGAAGTTTTTCAACGGCACAAAGAATGAATGAAAGCAGGGACGTTTTCTTAAATTGATAGAAAGAAAGGAGTTCAATACTTAGAAAAATTCAACATTTGTAGCATATGGAGATGGTAGTAAATTAACCAGTAATTCACTTGCTATTGGTGCTTTGTAGTTTGTGCAGTTCCATTAATGAATGTACCCAAGTGGGATAATGGTTAATAAGTGGTGTATATCACTATCATCATACTCAAAAGAAAATAAATAAGTAACAAAAGCATAAAAAATGGTAGAGAAATTGGGAAGGGAAGGGAATTGAGAATGGAACTTTGTCTTCAGTAATCCTCACCCTCTCTAGTCTCTATTATTTCCTATATTCTATTATGATAATTGTTCGAAACTTTTAACCTCATTACTCAAATCATGTCACATTTCAAAGATCCACCCAAACCGCAGACAAGTAGGTGAAAAATACATTCGAAATATATGATAATTGATCTACCTATATATGTATGTGTATATACATGTAGAAAAGAATTCATCCCAAAAAAATTCACACCACCCTAATTTCACCATATAATATGCCTTATTTTTCCCCCCAATAACCCAAAATCAACCAAAAAAAACACCACAGACATGATCAAGTCAACTATTTTCTCAGACCATGACCTAATCATCAAATCCAAAATGGACTTGAGTGTCTCTTTGGAGGGTGGTTTGGTGGTAATGATGTGACATCATTACTCAATATAAAGGATTGTTGGCAACATTCATTCATTAAATACAGGACACAGAAAAAACAGAGAGAGGGCAAAGTAAGGTATTGGTATCTTTTTCTTCTTCTTCAGTTTGAGCAGATACTTCCCCTCCCACTTTCGGAGATTTTGTTGTCTCTCCACTCCCTGTCTTCCAATCGATTTAGAGTGGCAGCTTTCCCTTCGTCTTCTGTCCTATAGTTCCACCATGGGAGATGAAGCATCTCTTTGACCTCCTTGTATACCCAATCCGGTTCTATGTAAACCCAATGAGCCTTTTTTTTTCACCTATGGGTATTTTTGGCATTTAAAGATATTTTAATAACTCTAAGTGGTATATTCCTTTTTTTAAAGGAATATTCTATTAAAAGTAACATTTTTGTCACAGCAAGAATCAAATTGAAAAATTAAATATAGTGTAGGGAAAAGAAAAAAAATATAAAAACTTAATTAAAAATTTGGTGAAACTATAGGGACTTACGGAGTAATTTAACCTTTTTTTTATTTGTCACCTCAGTCATATACATAATAATTGAAACTAAAATCAATGTTTCGTTAAAAAATATGTTAATTTTTTTTTGTGTCTAAGAAATATGTTAATTGAAATGCTCTATTTTAACTTATATCTAATTGATTCATTCTATGAGTCTCAAGCTACATTTATTGCTTAGTACTGTACTGCTAAAATAAAACATAATATATAAATAATTTTTATTTGATATAAAAAATTATTTTATTTATAATAGAAATAAATAACTTAATTAGATTTAATTGATAAAATAGGTGTACGTCTAAAATTATTATATGTCGAAATATAAAATATATATTAAAAATTGTTTAAATAATTGACTGATTTGGTAGGTAAATTTTGGTTTGGAAATAGAATTTTTTAAAAATCATTCGGTATTAATACAATGTATCAGATAAATGTATTACTCCAAAATCTTGCAGTCTCTTATTTTCAACTCATACATTACCAATCTATTAGCTTTAGTCTGTTTGTTGTTAAGCTTCTTTGAAGATGCAAAAATGAAAGTTGACCTATTTTCAAAATTAGGAATTAATAAATGACAAATTTCAAAACATTTTATAGATATTGATATTACTTCTACATATTACTTACATCCTTTGTGTTTATCCAAATTTTTTCTTACTTTTTGCTACTTCATCTAAAAGTGACCTGGTTTTGTTACATGGAATAGTGAATTAATAATTAAAAGATGAGTTAAAATAAGAAAAAAAAATAAATTTTTTGGCAATATTTGGCTCAGAAGTTGTTTAGTTGAATTAGCAAGAGTTCCGATTTAAACTTAACAGTGCTTTGCATTTTTTCTTTTTGGCAAGTAGATATAAAGAAAAACGTCATCAACCAACTAAAAAGAAATAAATTATTTAGAAAGTCTTGGGAGCCAATTTTAGGGAGTCCATAGGGAGCCAACATTAATTTTTTTTTTTCTTTCCTTTTTTATCACCCATTATTTTCCTAATTATACTCATGGGCTCCTTAACGTTGGCTCTCTAGCATTACTCTAAATTATTTTATTTCCAAAATATACATATAAGTAACTAAATAAAGCAAGTAAATTATCAAATATGGTAAGTCATTAATCCAACTCAATAATTAATTAGAATCACCAACCAATTTTCATTTTTATTCAATAAAAAAATGAAGACAACATTGCATAATACTAATTGGTCTAGCCAAGTAGAATGCAGCAAAAAATCCAATAACATATTAATAGTTGGTTCAGTTAAACCCCCTTAAAACTAATGTTAATAACATCTCTCAAAGTAATTTACATACATTCAAAGCACAATTTCAAATCAATTGTGGAAACCAATATCATTAATCACCTTTACAATATCCAATTCCTATTTATACCTAAACGTAGAACAGATACCTCTTAAATTAGCTAACTAAAGTTCACACAATGTCACATATGAAATAAAAAACACACAGAGCTTTGTCAACACTGAAAAAAAGCACACCAAGACATAAAACTGGATAAATATCGAATTACATGTTTGATTTGTACATACAAATTTCAGTTTAATTCTTTATATAAGCAATAGCAAAGTTTAAACAAAAGAGAAGACAACCATAATAGACAAACACAATCAATTTGGTTGATAATATGAGTAACTGAATTTTAAATTGATTATTATAATCCTTTAGTTTCTTAAGTTTATTATCCAACCATTATCCTTAGATATGGATCAATTTCGGCAAACAATGCATCATAATTCAATATCAAGGCCTAAAAAATAATCATTTTCACAATATGGCCAAAACAAATTCGTAAATCACGCTTTTTGCACTCAAAAAGACCAAAGGCTCTCAATAAAAGAAATTTCTTTTATACATGTAACAGTTATTAATGGTATAATTTTTTGGAATTTAATTTGCTGTATCAAAAATAATTTATGAAGAGACACCAAAAAAAAATTATTTATGAAGGGTTATAAGTATAGAGTAATCAAATTATTCAGGATTTAAATTAAAAACCGCATTATATAGTAGAAATCGTGATTGATTAATTACAAGTCCGGTCAAGATTCAAGAGGATTTTTTTTTTTTTTTTGGGTATTGAAACGGGGTAAGATTCAAGATGATGATCATTGATTAACAACAGGAAAAAAAGACCAAAAGAGACCAACCAAAAACAAGAAGGTAAACATTTGATTCTAATAAAACCATATTGGGATAAAGATTAAACATCTTTACTGGACAGTAAGGAATAATGTTGAAGATAAGCTCCATAGAAATTTCTATATCCACAATACTCCTCCAAACCAAATAAATCTTCGAGCTATATGCAAGAGGTTCAACCGCAAAATGTTCTTTATGTTATCAAATCACAATTAGCTCAAATCTATGAACCACAGGACTTGCAGCTTTCGCAAAACAAGGACTACAATAAAAGGAAGTTGCTTCAATGATGTAGAAAGAACAAAATTTCAATTAATTTTATAATCCTGTGCTACATTTAAGGTGACAGACCAGACTATCAGGGCTTGAAAGCAGAAAATGCCACCAGAGTTGTGTCCACCAAATCCAAATGAATTTGAAATGCCTGAAATGAATCAAAAACAATCAATAAGAAAGAATTAATTATCCATACAAAGTGATTAATTGAAGGGTGCAATGGCTTCCAAACCTCCAGCTGCACCAAGGGAGTGCCCAATCATAGACTGATATCAACAAAAAAAAACATCAACTAAAAAGCAGGGAACAAATAGAACATAACCCTCTATAATTTTGACAAGCAGAAGATAGAATGCCTTCAACAACAAATAAGGGTCAAATTTGGGATAAAACTTTGGGGGCATTGATTTTGAGTGCCCAATTAATTAGAGTAGAAGGGATATTTCAGAAACCCAATTGTAAATCAAGAACAGCAAATGAGGAAGGACTACCATTCAGATCCGAAATGAAGAATACCATTTAGTTGTAGAGAACCCAAACAAGAGATAAAAATGATTCCAAGAGAAGAAGAACCAAAGACCCCAAAGATACTGACCTTTGCAGCAAGAAGAAGATGGTAACAGCACAAAATGAATTGAAAACGAATCTTATATGCTCCGACCAAGTGCATAAACTGATTACTATCAATCAAATAAGTGCATTCATGAGTTAGGACAATAACAACCACAAAAGGAATAATCAGTAGAGTTCACAATAATTGAGCAATAATGATATGAACCAAATTTCATGAATTAAATAAATAGGATCTACTAAGGTTGAAATTCGCAGAATTTAGACAAACCTGTATCTGAAGCTAGAAAACTCGAAATTTGACAGTTCAACAACGAGATGAAAGATCACGATCTGAATTTCAAGATAGACCCAAGAACGACCCAAAACGGAGTTCTATAGATAGAGTTATGAACAAACCTAAGAAACTGAGACAAATTGGATAGGATAAGGCGCCACAATCATTGATAAGCCTAAGAACACCACAAAGGTAAATACCCTTGATAAGTTCAGAGAATTCTATGAAGAATTCAAGAGAGACTAAATCTCACAAGATAAATATATTCATTATCTGTCTTTACATGCTGATGGGTTTCCTTTTTATAAGATGAGTGGATAAGGTAGAGTGGATAGGAAATCTTAGAGAATCCACTTAGATAAGATCTCTCTGTAAGATAAGATTTCCCACTACACCATAAATAATCAACTATCTTGAAAATAGTCATCAAAGCATTTAAAACATACTTAGACCATCTAAAATGTCTTTTGGAAAATGTGCATGAAAATTACAAAAAAATAACACAAAATAAAAATAAAATAATTAATTCTTGAATATCTTCATTTGGGCCTCATCTTCAGCATGCATTAAGCAATTCACCATCTTGGGTTTCAACTCTT
>JASCZI010090935.1:9771-48235 GCA_036250425.1 Stylosanthes scabra
TTAAGAGTACAGATGGGCTGAGTGATCAGGGCAGTGCCGCAGGAAGTTACAAATCTGAAGAAATTGGAATTAGACTGGTTGACGAGAAACCTATGACTGATCATGAGCTTGAAGGAACAGATACTATTTTGACACTAAAAGAATCCTTTTTGAAGGCTTGTAAGATTATGGATAAGGAACTGAAACTGCATCCTGATATTGATTGCTTTTGCAGCGGGACTACAGCTGTTACCTTGGTCAAGCAGGTAAGCAATATAAATTGTAACTTGATGTTCAATTGATAATACTTTAATTTATTTTATACTTAATTGTTACCCCTTATGTTTTCTAGGGCAAGGATCTTGTTATTGGAAATGTTGGGGACTCTAGAGCTATATTGGGTACCCGAGATCATGATGATAATCTTGTTGCTGTGCAATTGACAATTGACCTCAAGCCAAATCTTCCAAGTATCTCTCTAGTCTCTTCTGTTCCTCTCTTTCTCCTTTCCTTATCTGTGTGCGCTCCTTATGTTATTGCCCTTTAATCCGAAAATGGAACACCTTTGACTATTTTTTATATTGTTCCCGACTGCCGAACCACATACTCTGTAAAATCACTGCTCAATAATGCTATGTAGCATTTACCACTTATGTTTTATACTTAAGCCATGCCCACCTGCGTGGATCAAATAAACTATCCAACATTTTATTAAGTTGAAATTTGTTTGACCTATCTTTTTAGCCCTTCTCTTGATCATTTAATACACTAACAGCAGAATACTAGGCTTTGAGATATTATTTCCATTCAGAAACTTGGCTATATTCATCACTCATGATGTTTTGAATTTTGAAATAGAATGCCTTCTTAATGTGCACCTCTATACAACAGATCCTACATGAAGTCTAACACTTGTTTTCAGTTTTGAAGCCTTCTTTTCTTTTAGTTCATTGCTCTATTTATCATTTTATACACAACTTCAATGTATTTCTCTTTTTCCTCATATATTTTTGGTTAACCTTTAGATGAAATTTTTTGTGGAGTAAAAGGATATATTCATGACTGGTGAAACTATATTTTCTATGAATGGTTTAATAATGTGGTGATTGGGAATTTGTTCCATACATAAGACAGCATGGCTTATATATGTGGATACTGACGTCTGATGTGGTTTTCTATTTCCTGCTTAGGGGAAGAAGAGCGAATTAAGCTTCGTAAAGGAAGGGTCTTTTCCCTTCAGAATGAACCGGATGTTGCTCGTGTTTGGCTGCCTAACTCTGATTTCCCTGGTCTTGCTATGGCAAGGGCCTTTGGAGATTTTTGCTTGAAGGACTTTGGACTGATTTCAGTTCCAGATGTGTCATATCATCGCCTTACTGAGAATGATGAATTTGTTGTATTAGCAACAGATGGGGTAAGGATATTGGGGTCTCTTCTTGTGATGTACTATCTTCTAAGTGCACATTCGTTGAAACTGAATACCTTTCAAGATTAACAACACTTGATTGAAATAGACCTCATGAACTTATTCAATATTAGTTGTGTGTGTGTGTGTGTATGTGTGTATTTAGACTCTTGTTGAATGTCTCTACTGGGTGTGTTGTAGTAGTTGCTGTATCAGGGGATTGTGTATGATATACTTTAACCATTTCATAAACTCGTGTTGATTCTTTTTGGCAGATATGGGATGTTTTATCAAATGAAGAGGTTGTGGACATAGTAGCATCTGCTCCACGCCCTAATGCGGCTCGATCACTGGTGGAGTCAGCTGTTAAAGCATGGAGGATGAAGTTCCCTTTGTGCAAGGTTGATGATTGTGCTGCAGTTTGCCTCTTCGTTGATTCGGACTCAGGTTCAGCATCTACAACAGATGACTTGACGCTAGAGTCATCAATTGACCAATCTGAGCAGTCTACTCTCCTCAGTGAGAAGGGAACTGGCATGGATGCTGAAAAACAGCAGCAATAGCTTAGGTTTTGTACCATGTCTCGTCCCAAGCCTTGCTGGTTTTATTGAGAAGGTTGGGAGAATTATGCTGCAACAGTAAAAGTGTCACTATTTTGATGATTTTTATTTTTTGGTAGCTTTTCTGCCAATATTCTTTTCATTATTTATATTTTCCCTTCCCTTCAATAGCATATGGGAGGGGAAAGAAGGGCTTCAATATGTGTATTATATCCGGAGGAAAAAGGGTGCCGGGCTTATTTTTTTTTGGTGCTGGAGGTCATTTTCCTTCTGTGTTGTAGGTTTGCTAGATTTGGAGTTTTGTATATCCAAGTCTCTGTTATCCTTCTTATTATATAGTTTGTCCGTCGGGCGTCGGCTATCTGAAATCTGCTGTCATTTTTATTTTCCCGCATTTTTAAATTCTAGTTGTGATTTTCCAGTCTAGTCAGTGCACACATACACATGACATGAGAACTGAAAAAGAAATGGATTTGTTTTGTCATGGACTTTGAATCAGGTTTCTGTTTGATTTTCTTATCTGTTATGTTGTGCTATCAAGAATCAAGCTTCAAAGTTGATGTTATTGTGAATGCTCAGTTATGATTGCATACTGCTACAGTGCTACCGCATATGAAACTTTATTTGAGTATATTTCGATACATTTCGATACTAGAAAAGGGAAAAATTATCTGGAAACGAATTTACTTGTAAAATGAAAATGATGATATTTTCAAATTATAAATTCTAACTAGGAGGTATTTTATTTGGAAAAAATTTGAGTAAATGGCTATTTAGACTTTCAATAAATTCAGCTTTTGAAAAAATTGAGTCTTATAAAAGGAGTCCGATTAATAAATGTTAGTATGTAACTTGTGTTGAACTAATATTTTTCTTTAGGACATACCTTAGCCCGAAATGTAGTTCATCTTCTTTCCGCGTTTTAGAAATAAGAGGAAGAATTAATCTATAGGTATACCTTTATATACTTTTTGTCCTCGTCTACATTTTATATTATACGTAATTATTTTTGTGTTATTGTATATATATTTATGTATTTTAAAAATTGTTATATATATAATAAGTTACTATATAATTTTGTATAAATATTCATGTTATTTAATTTATTTTTAGACATCTTTCCCACGCGTTGATCCCGGTTTCCACCTACCTACTACATGTTGACCAGAATTTGATCCACTTTGATCGAAATAATTAACTTGGAAGTGGAAACATGTCGGTGAAGTAGCATCAAGGAAGCAGGTGCAGAGTGCACACATTCCTCAACAATAATTGTTCTTCACTCTTAAACAGCGTTGACTTAGTTGAAGAGAGAGAGGGTTCAGAGTTGAGATAATTAATGGCCGCCGACGGTGTCGTTTCCTTCCTGATTCAGAACTTGTCACAGCTTCTTGTTGATGAAGCGAATCTGCTGTCCGGTGTGGAGGGAAAAGTCAAGTCCCTCATCAGCGAGCTCAAGTTCATAGACATCTTCCTCAAGAGCTCTGAGGGAAAGCGCAGCAACAACATCGTGAAGGAAGTTGTGAACCAGATCAGAGATGTTGCCTATGAAGCTGAAGATGTTGTTGACAGCTACGTCGCCAATGTTAGCCTCCACAGAAGCAGAACCATGCTGGGGAAGATGTTCCATTGTGTTGGCCAAGCTATGATGCTTCATGATGTGGATGCTGAGATTGAGAAGATCAAGAGATCCATTTGTGAGATATACAGCAACAGGGACAAGTACGGCATTGGAGAAGGCGAGTTCCAGCGTGGTGGAGAAGCTACTACGGCCGCCGCCGCGGAGGTGCTCCGGAAGAGGAGGAGGGATGTGGAGGAGGAAGATGTGGTTGGGTTGGTTCATGAGTCTGATGCTGTCATTAAGCAGCTCGTGAAGAGTGATTCGCGGCTTCAAACAGCATCCATAATTGGAATGGGTGGTTTGGGAAAGACTACTCTTGCTAGAAAGATCTATAATAGTAAGAAGCTGAAGGAAATGTATCCATTTCGTGCATGGGGTTATGTGTCTAATGAGTACAGAGCTAAAGAGTTATTGCTGAGCCTTCTTCGGTGTTTGTCGACATCGAAATCCAGTGATGAAAGCGAAGAGGAACTGAAAGAGCATCTGAGAGAGTGCTTGAATGGTAGGAAGTACTTAATTGTGCTTGATGACATCTGGAAAACAGAAGTGTGGGATGATGTAAAAGGAGCTTTTCCAGATGATAACAATGGCAGCAGAATATTGATAACTAGTAGAATTGGGGAGGTAGCTGCTTATATGGGAACAATGCCTCCACACTACCTTCCATTTCTCACTCAAGAACAAAGCTGGGAACTCTTCTCCAAGAAAGTGTTTAGAGGAGAAGATTATTGCCCACCTGATCTAAAAGATATAGGAATGTCAATTGTTGAAAGCTGTAGTGGCTTACCTCTTGCTATTGTGGTGCTAGCTGGGCATGTTTCCAAGAAGGACAAGTCTCTGAGAGAGTGGTCTAGAATCAAAGATCATGTCAATTATCTTCTTGTTCATGAGAACAACACCAAGGTGATGGATATACTAAAACTTAGCTATGACAGTTTGCCTCAGAAATTGAAGTCATGCTTTCTGTATTTTGCAGTCTATCCTGAAGATTATGAGATCCCTGCAAGAAATTTGATCCAGTTATGGGTGGCTGAAGGTTTTATACAAATTCCAGAAACTGGAACATCAGACACACTATCACTTGAAGATATTGCAGAATACAACTTGGAAGAGTTGGTTGATCGGAGTCTGGTGCAAGTGGCAAGCAAGAGGAGCAGTGGGGGTGTGAAAACATGTCGCATCCACGATCTTCTTCGCGATCTTTGCATATCTGAAAGCCAAGCAACTAAATTCATAGAGATACATAAAGAATTGGACATTAGCAAATGCAACTCTCGTAAGATGTCTTTCCACCACAGCACACAATTCTCATTCACACCAAACAAAAACAACCAGCTACACATGCATTCTTTGTTCCTCTTTGGCGAAGAGCTTTCCTGGGATGATGAATCAAAAGGATGTAAACAGTTTAGGAAAAGCTTCAAGTTGGCCCGTGTGCTACACCTCAACAAAGTGTTGTTGGATTTGCCACCCAGTGGCTTGAAGCTGATGATCCATCTAAGGTACCTGAAGATAAAAACGGATTCTAGATCTGCTGAAAATATTTTAACTTCTATATCCAATCTTAGGAATCTAGAAACATTACATTTAAGTTGTGACTGGGTGTTCTCCATCCCAATCAAGATATGGAAGTTGAAGCGGTTGAGGCATTTCAATGTGAGAATCAAAGAGATTTTGAACATGTCTAGAGTAACAAACTGCGAAAGAATGTCCAACCTCCAAACTCTATGTGAAGTGCCTCTCTATTCAGAAACCATATCAATGCTTAACAATGATAACTTTCCAAACTTAAAGAAGCTGGGTTTGTGGTGCTATCCATACTTCAAGGATGGCTTACAACACAAGCAATCTTCGACAGGCCGCGCTGCCAATCTTTCATTGCTTAGCATGCACCACCTTAGCAAACTCTGTACACTCAAAATAAGAGGTGATATCTTCCATCCATTTTGTGCAAATGGATTTAACCCAACATCTTTTTCATCAAACCTTGAAAAGATTACCATGGTAGACTTCAAGGAATTGGACTTTAAAGCTCTAGGGAAACTCCCCAACCTCAGGATATTGAAACTGAGAAGAGGATCAACAGGGGATGGTCTTCATTGTGTGGCCGGAGAGTTCCCGGCGCTTCAAATGCTTCAGATGAAGGAAGTGCAGGTTGAAAGGTGGATACAAGAAGAAGGTGCAATGCCTTGTCTTAGTCGTTTGATCATCAAAGGTGGTTCAGTGGAAGACCTTCCTCTACAACTTCGCTCCTTGGCTTCCATTAAATAAGCGCATACGAACCCGTGGTGACTCATTCTGAAATACATCAATCAATTCAGCTCATAATCTGGTTCTTTGTTGTGTACTTCTGCTGAAGCTTGAATTATTTTCCATGTTCATTCTAAAAGACTTTTTTTTTTTAATAAAAAGTTAATAACTTTAAGTACGTGTTTAGTGTTTTGTTCTAGGTTTAGTGTGTTTCAATATAATAAGTTAATAACCAATGTACACCTTCGTACATTTATTTGTTTTTTTTTTTTATTTATTTATGTGTTGAAGTACATTATTTATATTATTTATGTGCTATACTTAACTGTTTCTATGTTATGGCATGTTGTATTCATATCTTTTGTGAATTTTATGCTTATATTTTTTGTGTTTTAAACAGAATGTATGGTAGTATAAAATGATACATAACATTACCTTTCAAATAAATACAATCACACACAATCCACAAATTTAAACTAGAATCAAACACCAAAAATTAAAGAATAAATTTAGGTGTATACACGTCCATGCATTTATTTATCCATCCATTCATGTGTTTCCACACCTAATATACGCCAAGCACATAAATAATAAAGTCTAGCACATAAATAATGAAGTTTATAAAAAAAAAAAAATTGAGTTACAGCTTTTGGATAAATACATGGATGCACACGTACACGTAGTGTTAGCCTATGTCCTTATTTGTTTTCCCCCAATTTCAAAACAGGGTTCTTTTGCTCTGATGTATTTGAGTTGAAGTTGGTGGAGTTTGGAAAAACCTTGAAGGCAAATTCCACTAGGGATTTGAAGTATACTTTTGGTGCTCTTTGCAAAACTACTCAATATTTGAAGTATTATTTTGTTACTAAATGTTTGCTTGTGCGAAGGTGGTGAACTATTTTGAGTTCATGACTAGAGGAAGAAACATTTAATAAAGATGTGTAGGGCACTGGGCACACAGCGAAAGTTGGTGCAGAATCTTTTATTGATAATGCCATCAATGTTAATTTGGGTTCTGCGCAACGTTACATGAGGGGGAGTGGTGATGCTGCGAACAGAGCGCATGATGATATTCACAACGAAAGAAATGTAGAACGGGATCAAAATGTCAATGGTGGAGTAGGCTCTAAGGAGGTTGAGGCACAAATTACAAAAAATGACCATGTGGAGTGTATGGGTTTGAGAAAACTGTTTGGTGAGAAGGAAATAGGGGAAACTAGCAACCTTTCTGAATCTTGCGCTTTTCCCCCAGGATTTGGACCATGCTTTGATGAGGCCCACGTACATAGTGATATGCATCTCGATACAGCGTCAGTGTTGGCAAACCCTAGAGTTGAAGCTCATATTGACGATGAGGATAGGGCAGAAGCGTTGAAAACGAAGGAATTATGTAAAGTGGGCGGGATTCACTTCAAAATAAGGAATGACGAGGATCTATTGGTGAGACTGGCAGGGAAGAAGTTGCAGTGCAAAATCAGGGCTGATGGGGCTGATAATAAACCAAAACAGGGAAGGAAGTCAGTTAACATAAAAGAAAGATCTCTATCCACCGGAATTCTGAAGTTAAGTAC
This sequence comes from Stylosanthes scabra, assembly GCA_036250425.1. NCBI lineage: Eukaryota > Viridiplantae > Streptophyta > Magnoliopsida > Fabales > Fabaceae > Stylosanthes > Stylosanthes scabra. The sequence continues at coordinate 17,158 of JASCZI010090935.1, forward strand.
TAACCAAGGATTAAATGAAATTAATCTTTTGAATATAAGGGGCATTGGGGGGAAGGGTTAGTGAAGGTAACGTAAGGTCTTATTTGCTGTGTATGTGGTTTAAGGACCTCAACTCAGGGAGAAGAATATAATTTTCTAGGAGGAATTAATTGGGGGTAAACGATGATATAGGAGGACCAATGCTCATGGGTGTTGAATTTAAGGAAATAATATGTGAAAATGATGAAAAGGATGCAGGTCATTAGCGCTGAGTAGCGGGTCCCTTGAGAATTGATGATTCTGTTGTGTTGATCTTGAAGTAACAGCGTGGAAGTATTCATGGGTTCTACGGAGGTAGAAAGTAACGTAGCATATGCTGGCGGTACAGGATGGACTATTGTCTTTATTGAATATGTTGCTGTTGAGGAATCAGAGGAAGTTTTGCTAAGGTGTTTGTTTTAATTGCTGGTTTTGTTTAGTTGTTGGAAGAACTTTGTAAACAATTCTGACACCCTCCCTTGGGTCTTTTGTTAGTCTTAAAACTATAGAGAGAAAAAAATGTGTAGGTGGCGTTTGGTTATTGGGACTGGAACTGAGACTGAGAGATTGATACTCAGTCTCCAAAATTTCAGTATTTTTTTATTATCTTCAGTTAAGAGGGACTGGACTGACTGAGACTGAAATTTTAATAATTTTTTTTATTCAAATACCTTCAAATGACATTAAAGTTTTCAATATTAGTCTTTGTTCCTTTTTTATTGACTTAATTTAGTCTCTACCTTTCAGTATCTATTCCTTTGATACATTTTAAATCAAACATAATAAACAAACTTAATTCAGTCTCAATCTCTCAGTTTTAGTCTTTCACATTGTTCTGAAAACCGGACCGGACTGACTGGTTTGACCCAAAAAATCAAGAACCGGTCCCTTGTCCGGTCCGATTCATGGTAAAAACCGGCTGGCAAAAGACCGGTCAAAAAACAGGTCAAATCGGTAAATCGATAAAATCGGACCGGTTTTTTGACAGCTTTTGGTAAAAAATTAATAATATTATATTTTAATAATTTTTTAATAATTTTAAATTATTTTATTATATATTTAAGTAAATTGGTCTGACCAAGGTTTGACTTCGGTCGAACCTTTAAACCCTTGTATCAGTCACTCCACTTCCAAACGTATTAAGATATAGATACCAAGGTTCTGAAAACCGGACTCGTTATCGAACCGCTCAAGCTATCTGTTAGATGTTTTATAGGTTCAATCGGTTCAACCGGAGGTTCAACCGTTTTATAATAAAATAATATAATAATAAATATAAAAATACAAAATATAATTATAGCATCATATAGATCTTAAATTGTCTTCTCAATTTAAAATACTAAATCAATCAAAGTGTAATAATATACTCAAATACAATACACAAAGTCAATATTAAGTATTATATATTAAAATAAATACTTTTTTATATTTTAATAACTTATTAATTAGTTTATACATATTATAGTATTAGATACAAGTATCTATTGAAAAATAATATTAGTAAATATCACAATAGTGAGAAAAATAAAAAATAAGTGTTTGTATTTAATTTATAAATATTTAATTAAAGTTATTTTTATATTAATGATGATTCACAAATAAAAATATAACTAACATATAGATAAGTGAATGCAAATTAGAATGAAGATAAAATAAACAAGAGAAAGTCTAGGTAACCAACATTTTGGTAATCAATATTAACCAACAAATCTAAAATACTATTACTTGTTTGGATTTCATTTTTTATGGATTGAGCTTTTCTTATTTTATTGGGCTTTTACCTTTTATTGATTATCATTTGTCAAAAATTTATTGGCTACCTAACACAATTTAATAAACAACAGGTTTTTAAGATATTTAATAATTTGCTTTAATTTCACTAAATGCATGTGTAGCCTAAGTGGCAAACACGGCTTTTAACACTCAGGGGATAAGGGTTTGAAACTCATCTTTTCCATTTTGGTGAATTTTCTCCTTTGAGTACTTTGAGAGAAAACCGGTTCATCGGTTTGAAAGCGATTTCTCAGAAAATGGTTTCTAGTGCTGAGCCGGACCGTAATTGTGGCCGGTTCATGGTTTAACCGGTTCGACCAACCAATTTGGTCTGGTTTTCAGAACTATGATAGATACACGACACTCATCCTTCGCGCAATTTCTTAAAACTAAAAATTCTCTTAAATATTTTATATAATTAAAAATGACATTAAAAATATTTTAAAATAATAATATAAATGTTAATATAAATAAAATATCAAGATATTATTATAATTTTATTAAAAATACATTATATTTTATATACATGCCGTGTCCCCGTGTCATGAAAAATTGAAATTAGTGTGTCGATGTATCGCGTGTCATGTCGTATCCCGTGTCCGTGTCAGTATCCGTACATCATAGCTCGCTAGTAAAACAGCACCATTGAAGAACACATCAGACATTATAACTTAAAGAAACATATAAAACACGCCAACAACTACAAAGGCATCAAAATACTAGACCCAAGTACTCCAATGATCGATACGAAAAGGCCAAAACTCTAAAGATTCTACTTTAAAAATGCAACGCTCTTTGACTTTATTAGGTTGTCTTGATCACCATTCTTCATTCTATTTAGCTTTTTATTTTTTCATCTACTTTTGCGTTTGCTCCTTTAAAATAGACATTAAATCCTGCCCATCTTCATAGTCCTCCACCTCATAATCAATATTTGACACACATTCATCTCTAGATTTTGTCTTGTGAAGTTCCTTAGTTTGTACCAGTCCTAAAGGGTTATGCTAGGTATATATCAAAGTCAGTTATTAAAATCACCCACCAATATATATAATACACATTAAAATACAAAATATAATATAATTTAACTTATTTTTAGTGTGTATTTTATATTTTATTAGTGGCTGATTTTGATGTGCAAATAAAATTTTTGTTTCCGAAATTCAGAGCTATTTGTAGAAGATCTTTACCATAACTTTAAAAGTGTGTAAATTATATGAAATATGCTAAATATATATGACCAGTTTGATTTTTGTTTTCTATTGATCCAGCGGAATCTTCTATTGGTAGCATACTAGCATCCTTGTTGGCCTTTAAAAGGAAATGAATTTACGTGCCGCATGTGGTTTTGTTTGGGCAGGAAACAGATTGATAGATATTGTGTACGTTGTGTGCCTTGTAGTTTTGTTACAGATTGGGAATTAGCCCTTCCATGTTTCATCAATGAAATGTGGACCAAAAACGAGTGGAGAGCAGTTTTTAATTTTTATACAAGTCTAGGACGAAATGTAATATTCACACAAATTCTAGTTTTAGTGCTGTATCTTCGAACAGACATAATTTTTTTTTTTTTTTTTGTTCTCTAGTATAGATGTGCAGCTTAGTGATTCTTTGAATAAAGTATTATTATTTATACAGTTCAGCCATTGGTGTCCATTTCTGTATTCAAAGTATTATTGTCCATTTCTTTGAATAAAGTATTATTATTCCCTTTTCCTTCGGCCTCTGAGAGTACTGAGAAATTGCAAATCTCCACTGAACCATTGGTTGAAAAGCATACGTGTTTGGAAATCTGAAACAAAAGGGAACAATGACAGAAAAGCAACAGGAGTGAACAAAAGCAAACCCATCACCATTTCATAGCTACGAGCAAGAGTCTTTACTGATTCCCAGAGTCCGACTGCATGTATAAGCGGTTTTAATGCTTGCGCAATCTGCCAAAGAAAGAGAGAAAAAAACCCAAAACCAAGAACAAGTCGACGTCAGATAACGCAATAGTAGAGATACGAGATGAATGAGTCGAAATGGTTCTCTATCTATACTTAATGTGTAGAGAGGGCATAACTAAAAACTCATAATGCAATTCTAGAATTGATCAGTTCCATAAAACTTTGCTAGAAACAGCAGAGAAAAGGTTTCAGGTAAACAAGCATGCTGTGTTAACATAAGGTGTGGAAAAGGGCCGCACCCAAAAGGTAAAATATAGGCAGCCTAACTTGATTGCATCAGCGGCAACCTTGAGGTCACACGGATCAACCATTGCTCTAAGGACTTTGTTCGGATTAACCACAAAAAGAAACAACAAAAAGAAAAGGAAGGATTGCGGCATAGCAAGAATGGCACCGAAACAAAATATCAATTACTTTAACATAACTGACCTGTAGCATTCCCCAACCGGTTGGCACGAAGGCTAGAATAAAAATAAAGATGTCCTGCATTGACATATGCAGAAGGGCAATCAATGTGGCAATTGGCACAAATGTTAGGAATATCAATCCGTTGATTACTCGGATCAAAGATTGAGATGTCGCACTCAACTTACTCCTCCAAGCAGACACAATCTGAGACAAGAAGGAAAACGGAAATTAGAAATTTTATTAGACCAATAGAAAGTAATATTCACATCATGTGGTTAGATTAGAAAATAGTAGACCCAAATAGCCTACATAATAAAACTGTACTTAGTCATTATCGGAAAGAGTAGTTTTACTAAAGTCATAGTATAAATAGGATGTTGTAAGATTCAATGTGAAATATAAAAGGGAAGGGATTTCCCTTCCTCTGAAATATCTCTTCTATTTCCCCTTTGATTAACAATTCTCTCTCTAATTTCCCAATTATCCTATCCCGAATTCCATACTAGCTACACATTGCTACATAACGCAACTCCAATAGATTCCCATATTATACAACATCCATATGCAAAGCATCCAGCTAGGCAATATAACAGTGGAAGAGGACATGTATGTTATAACATGCCCCTACAAGATAGAAAAAGCAGCTTGTGACTAACCTTCATCACAAAAACTATTACAAATATCACCAACCATGAAATGCCATAAATCTGTTAGACAGGGGAAGAAATCCATCAGTCCATTTCAGCTTGTCAAATTTTGGTGAGATAAAAATACAGGAAATAGGGAACAACATAAGACTTACCAGAAAAATATTTGAGCCCCTTCTGGTGATATTTAAGTGATACACAAGACCATACTGGTAGATAAAAAAGCGCAATGATAACAGTATATCTACTAAAATCCCCCACAGTCCTGAATATCGGAGATGCCGTTGTTCCTTTTCCCACCACGATTCCCAACTTTTCTCAGGTGGTATACCAATACTTCCATAGTTCCTAATCCATAAATTCCAGTCAGTCCAATCATCAACATTTTTTTGCCATTCAAAACCAGATGGATTAAACAGGAAGGGAGCAAAGAGCCACGATGCCGCCATAAACCACATTGATATGTTAATCAAGACATATCCAACATCATTTCTATAATTATGACCAAAAATTTCGTATACAACAAGCACTATCAAGAGCTCAATACCCTTCACAAAGTGGCTGCGTGAGTAAAGTCTATAGTTGTCAGCAAACTTGGTATGGAAAACTACAAAACCTCGACCCGTGCCTCTATATGTTGCACCTCCATGAAGCAACGTCCGTCCAAAGTAGTGAGTCATTGTCCCGAGTTTGAAGATGAAGAAGATGGGGGCCAGCTGCAACTGCATTAATATGAACTCACCAACTGCAGCTCGGTAGCCTCTCTCCAAGAAAATTTCCATCAACATGGGCAAAACCGTTAAAAACCCAATTTGAACTAATGATTGAGTAGCAAGAGCCACTTGAAGAGGCTTATCATCTTGAATGGCTTTTAGTGCACTCAAACCTTCCCCACTAAGAACAAGATAGAGGCGACCATAGAGGAATGCATATACAGTGGAAACAGTAATCTGCACAAAATTAGTAGGGGAAAAAGAGGTTCAAAAGCTTCTGAGATGAAACTATGTCACATGGTAAAACAAGGACAAAAAGAGAAAACATCAGTCAGCCTTAGCTCACATGGTAGCTCCCGTGATCTTTAAGAGATCAGGAGATGATGTTATGTGGGGAGTTTGGTTCCCGCACATGGCATTTCCCATTTGGGGGTTCCAATTTGAGTTTCTCAAGTTTCTTAAGAGCGAGGGAAAGAACTACATAACATGTTAGTAAAATTTGGCTCCAGAGAAAGCTTACAAGAGCACTGAAGTAATATCCAACCGTGGAGAAATAACAAGACAACATTCGGAAGAAGTCAAAGTGACGTCCAAGTCGGTGTAAATCCCGGCTTAGTGCTTGCTCACCATTGCCGTTAGCTATCTTAGCTTCAAACATAGAAATCTGGTTGAGACCCGCATCTCTCGCCTTCCCAACTTGTATGTACTCATGATGAGTAACATTTCCTTTCCGAAGAGTAGTGTTGAAGCCTGGAAATGGAATTGAAAACCTTTGAAGGTGAAGTCAAACAGAAGCAAGTAATAGGAATTGAGTACCATACCTGCAAAAATATCTTCACTCATATTGACAACTTTGGAGGCTTTGCTGACACCTCCTCTAGTAAGGTGAAAAAGTCTATCAAAGACATCAGAATGCCCGTAGTGGAATCGAACCCTACAGATTGAACATTGTTGTTGATTTGTCAAGTACTAAAAGGCTTCCCAATAGAAAGATAAACATTCACCATATGACTTTAGTTCAAATCTTAAGAGCATCCCTACTGCTAATCCCACCTTATACCTGAATTTGGCGCCATTGGTCGTTACATCAGAGCCAACTAATCAACCCATCATCAATAGTGAAAATTCATTAATATTGGAATTATTCTCTCCAAAGTATGATACCATGCCCAGCCTTGAGGTGTAACTTGGGTGTACCAAGTTGTGCCATGCAATATTGTTGAATTTGAGAATGCATTGTTGCATCTCATAATTGATTTAGTTCAGTTGGTCAGGTAAGAATTCACACAGCAATGGCAGAATAGAGATGGAATGGTGGGAATATGCAGCAGCAGTATAGAGATAATAGAAAGATAGAGAAATAGGAGAAGAATGCAGAAATTCTTAAAGAGGGAGTATCAGTGTTATAATTCCCAGCTTAGTGAATAAGTATATTGAATAAGGTATGTATTTGTAAGGTAATAACAGAAATGATCATTTTGCTTTTGAGAGAACAATTCTCTGCCCTAACTCCCACCCAATTCTTTTCCTGCTTACAATTGCTTTCCCTTTTTCTACTCTCTTCTAAATGACTTCTGAATTTACGGCTCCCACTCACATCCATTCAGTTATTTCCCTTTCTCCTCCTCCGATACGTGAATTTAAAAGTGTGTGACATTCCCATGCTGCCCTTGCATATTTCTACGAAGGGGGTGTGTGATACATTATTGAATTCATGGGCTGTAAATATAACTAGTCTAAACTGATACTAAGATATATTAAAATTTTATTTTCATTTTAGCATTATCTTCACTCCCACACCCCTTCAACCACCTGTCACATGTCCTTTCTGCATACATGCAGTGTGCTGCCTGCCTATAGTGAAGTAAGGTTGGCTTGCAGGAGCTTGAAATGGTTCAATCAGAACCCCAAAACAACAAAACCATAGATTCATTATGCAACAAATCCTCAAAAAGTAAAAAGATAAACAAGAGAAAAAAAATTAATCAGCTTAGAGAATAGCTTTAATCTCAAGCTAAGCTGCATGTTCTAAAGCATAGCCATATCAATTCAAAAAAGTCTATAAAAACGAGACGCAGCACATAGCTCAAAGATCACGAAAACAAAAAACTCAACCTAGAGACATCCCAATCTCCAGCCACCATTGCAGTGCCATAAACTATCACCAAGAATAACCTTCCCCCTAGGCGAGCCGATCCTGTATTACGGAACCAATGCTGCAAAGAACTGCCTCATTGCCACTAAAATGCCACCCCCTCACTGCCAGATCACCACATGCTGCTGCAAGTCACCACTTCCCTGCCATATGTCATCATGGCATCTATGGATCAGCAACAGCTACATTCAATCTGCTCTGCAGTACTGCTGCACTAAAGCAGCTAAAGAGTTGCTGGTTATGCCAGGTATCAATAGCAGAAGTGGAGCTGGCCAGACCACTGATGTGTGATCGGATGAGCAGTTCTTTCCTCCTGGAGCAAATCTTTTCTTCATACACTTGTCATGCCCTCTATTTATTCGTGTTCGATCCCATTACTTTCACAACTTTTAGATTTTATGTAGAAGAGACTGGCATTCTTGTTGCAACTTAGTAATTCTTTTATGAATTTTGATATAACTTCCTAAATATCCTACTAATACTTCTTATAGTTATAGAAAAAGTACTAACATAAAAAGCCAATAGATTCAATACCTCATGAATATCAAAAGCATTCAACAATTTCCATATCTAGTAATTAATACAATTATTGGAAGGGCGTATAAGGTCTTTTATTTTAGACAGCTAAGCACTTGTTTTATTCAAAATTTGTCTTTATCATCTAACCTCTTAACATAACTCTTAACAAAGCTTTTTCCCACTACATGGGGTTGTCTACATGGATCAAAGATGTCATTGTATCATGTTCATGCATTGGGATGCAACAAAGTTTAACATTGATCGTCGGAGGCCTAACAAAACCCTATAAGGATCCAAAAACGTCATTCCGCCATGGACAAGCATTGGGATGCAACAAAGTTTTACGTGGGATGTCGCAAACCTAACACATCTCTTCTTGTTTTTTCTAGGCTTGGAACCGGCGGTAAACATAGGCCAACTTTCTCTATCATCTAACATGTGGAAAAGAAAGTATAAAAACTTACTTCAGGGGATTAGCCAGAAATCTCTGACCAATCGTCGTGAAGCTTGTCTCCTGATTTACCTTAAAGCGTGCAAGGGAAGAAACACTGAAATTAGAAAAGACAGTCAGTAACATTGGAAGAATGACTTGTAGTTGCAAAACCATCAGTATGGGTTCACCTATCTGTAAATACATGCTCCCTTAGTCCAAGAATACTAGGGAACTGCACACCATCATGTTTCTTCAGAAATTCTTGCAACAGATTTCTCATTTTCAATGCTTCTTCCATGTAGTTATCCTATTAAAGACAAAACTTAATCACATGTAATGATGAGGGTTTACTATCACATGATCTTATATGATCATTATACCTGGTTCATATCAACTGTTTGCAAGCCTTCTCCACGTGTGAAAATTATTGCATGATTCTGATTTTCAGGCTTACCCTCACCTAAGATAGCCGGTCCAGGAAGCTTTATTCTATATATGACCTTATTCAGAGTTTCAGACAATCAAGAGGGAGATTATGAATTAAGATATAGAAGAATGTACTTTTCTAGTAAAAAAATGATAGTTTTGTCAAAATTTAATATCCAGCATTGCTTTTTATTCTAAGGGAATACTATAAATATTCAATTCTGAGGAATAGTTTGAACTTTTCCCCTCTTGCTCGGCTTAAAGTGACTTCAAGGGAGCTTCTATCTATGATATTAACAACCTTGCTCTGTTCCTTGTTTCTAAGTTCCTTTTTGCATATGGATTTTGTTGTTGGTCCTTAGAAATTTCCTTTTTGGTTTGATCCAGCAAAACTCAAAAGCTATCTAAATTAGAATCATCAACCCTTTTCTTCCCCTTCTCCTATTCACAGTTCTGACACAAGCTGAACCAATATATATATAGAATAAACCTAGGTGTACACACATCCATGCATCCATCCATGTGCTTTTACACCTAATACGTCTACGCGCCAAGCACACAAATAATAAAGTTTAGCACAGAAATAATGAAGTCTAACACAGAAAATTTTGAGTCAAAGCAAAGAAAACAAGATTTATTTCTTGGGATGGATGCATGGATGTGTGTACATGTATATATATAAGGACCAAAACCAAAAGGTGCTTATTTTACAGGGGTAAATAACTTATTTAAACCTAAAAATTTTGTTATATCAAAAAAATATATTAATAGTAGGGACAAAAAGAAAGTAAAAAAATCATCATATACTGCCTTTCCCATAATCAAAATACCAAATACCTGGTCCAGAGCCAGAGCCTGATGTGGCTCTGCAACCTTCACCAAACAAGAGTAGTAAACCTTGATGTTCTTTTTATGTCTATCGTTGCCACATTCCTCTACCTCATCAATATAGGCAATTCGAAGTGAAGGATGTCTGCACAATGAAAATATTAAAACCAATTAATGGGCACAATGATCATATTTTACTGTCATGAAAACAGGTATGCTAACCCGCCACAGTGATTGGGCTTCAATGCTTACCTTTTCATAAGCCTTAATAAGTCCTGAGCAAAGGGAGAACCAGATCTCTTGTCAATACCATATGGTTGGCATGATAATACACATGTGAATTTCATATCAACTACGGCTTGGCAATCTGTCCCTGATAACCTTCCCCCCCTTAAGCTATCATCTGAATTTTCTGTGTCTGAGTTCTCTGTGTAAGAATTTTCCTTAGCTTCGTTACCTTTCATCAAATCTGACCATTCAAAGCATTCAGACAATCAAAGATCAAAGATATTATTAACAAACAACTAACGTTCAGTAATGATTAACAAAACGTCTTTTTCCTTTAATGTAAGCTATAAAGATAACTAGTGCCATCATGTCCTATTTTAAGAAATAAATAAATAAATCCTTTCATCCCAAAGAGAAGCAATTCACCTTCATCTCTGGACATATCAAGAAAAGCCTGGAGTTCCAAAGCTTTTCTGTAATACATCATGCCTCTTACTGCATTAACAATACTACTTCAGTTTCTTGCAATGATATACATTCTAAACTCCAAGGCTAGAACAAAGAAAGAATATATGAACTTAATCACTTGAGTTAACAGTGTGCATTAGACAAATAGATGGAGGGAGACAAAACCAGTTCTAGTCACTGTTTGGCCTCTATACGATGCCCAAAGACGAAGTTCTTCTACTAACTCATCGGTCTCTCGAAGTTCCTCCTCCCTAGAACACCCAATTCTCTCAATAAAGTTCTCCCACTCATCTGTGCATCAATAATAAAAATGCTAACGAGCAATACATTAGATATCTCAACCCATGATATATGCTTTAAAGAGAGTTATATGGGTAATGGTTAACCTGGAAAAACCTTTTGCAAGTAGAACAGCATTGAAACACCATCTTCATTAGGTTGATCCAACTCATATAAAGTGAAGAGAACACATTCTCTATAGTATGGTGTTAAAACCCTACATGAAAATTCCACAACTTACTACATAGCATATATTAATGAGTTAGTATTAGATGCTCTAAGGGCATTGTGCATGAGTAAAATGAATATATATTTTTATAAAATATAATAGTTATAAAATTAAAAAAAAGTTACACATTAATTAGACATTAAATGAAATTATGAAATATTCATTTGAATTAATCATTTTAATTTTTCTTCTTTTATATAGTTAATTTTGTTTATCTTTTTATTAATGTTATATTTAAATGTTACAATATAAATATGAAACTACTAGACAAAACGCATGTATAAATATAATGTTTCAATAATTGAAATTAATATTTATTTTTCTAATTTGATTTTTCATGAATTATAATACCATGTATTTTCAACAATATTATTACAAATAATGATATTAAAAAAGCAAATTGTTGAAAGGAAGGAGACGTGATATATATGCACCGAAGACACTATATAACTAAAGAATACAATTAGACTAAAAAAGCTAAAAAGAAAATATAAAAGACATGAATATTCTAGTGTTTTAGGAAACTTATCACCCGTACATATATTTAGCAAAACCAAATGAAAGTATGAACATGAATCACATTTTTCAAATATTTATGTAAACTAATAGTAATAGTAAAAATAGAGAAAAAAGAGCAAGATGCATGATATTAAGTGAAGATGATAAGAAAAAAGATAAAGAAAAATAACAAGATGTATGGAAGAAAAATAATAGTAACAGTAAGAATGGACGAAAAATAACAAGATGTATGGGACTAACTGAGAAAAGATAAAGAGAAAGATGTGAAGTAAAAATGGCATCCATAGCACCATGAGGATTTTAAGTTAGATCAGGAGACCCTGCCCTGAGAGTCCAAAATCTTAAAGACATGTGTCAATCTCACTCCTCCGAAGTTATATTTCTTTGTGAGACGACAAATCAACATCGAATTGGGAAACAGAAACTGAGAAATTGTAAATTTCAAGATTGGAAACTTATTAATCTTGAGATGGATATTAAATTGGATTAGTTGGATTAATTGGATTAATTTTGTGGTTTAGGTTGATGCAGGTAGGTCTTGATTCTAGATGGATTAGTTGGATTCCGGAAATGGTAACGTTTAGTTTCTTACTCTGATGATGTTGAAGGTCAATCCTTTGGTTTTTCAAACCAAATTGACATATCCCACAAGGTAATCCTTTACCTTCCTATCTTTTCCTATTTTGTGCAAAAGGTTTATCATTTTTTGCTAAACAAGGCAGAGCAAAACAGTTTCATCTCAATAGTCCATATTAATAGAAGAAGTTCATCTATAAACTATTTATTTTTCTAATGATTCAATTCTATTCAAAAGGACTAATTCGAACATTGTCATCTCCGTGAAGGAAATGAGAACTATTGCGCGTTGTTCAAATAAACTCTAATCCCTAATTATTACAAGTTTACAACCTACAATGTCACTTTTCCTTCCCTTCCTTAATTTCTTTATTTCTTTTATGTTTTGAGTATTTGTAGGAGAACCCCTCATCTTTCTTTATTTCTGTTCTAGATATGAACACTTTTGTATTTTATTTCATCATAATTGAATAAAATACCTTTGTTTTTGGCAAAATAAAATGATATTAAGTGATAAATACAATAAGACAAAAAATGGAAGGAAAAAAAAAGTAAATTAAAAATAAAATTGTAAAAGGCGCTCTAGGATTCCAGTATTTTAGGGAACTTATCACCTAATACGCATAAGAAAAAGTATAGGTAACCAATATTTTTCTAACCAACAAATCAGCCAACAAAAATAGAACATCCATAACTACTGCTTATAGAACGTCCACCATGAATGTCAATGGAACACTCATAGCTTTTTTTGAAATAGAGCATCTGAAACCTAAAGCAATCACAGAACATCCGAAACCTAAAGAAATAGGACATCCAATTTAAGTTGTTGGCTGAATTTTTGTTGATTACCTAGCATTGTTGAGTGCTAGGTAACCAAAACAATATCAACTAACAAACGTTAGACACTAAAACTAATCATCCAAAAACATAAAATTTGATCATTCAAAAAACAATCAAACTGATCAACTGAAAATTGACAACATTGATCAACCGGAATCAAAACCAATAACATCAATCAGAGAAGGGAGGAGAAGAGGAAGAAGACAACGGTGTCATCGAGGTAAGAAGTAGTTGTTGCCGCAGCCATCAAACTAAATAGAAGAGCAAGAGAGGGATAGAAAAGGACGAATGACGCAGAACCGTCAAGCAGCAAGGAAAAACGAAGACAGAGAGCAATTAGAGAACGGCGGGAGCAACGAGGAAGGAGAGAATGAAGGCGATCGAGGAAGGAGAATGACAGAAAGGGGGAGGTGAGTCACCAGGTGAGACAAATGGGGAATGATTGGCTGAGACGACAATGTCGCGAGGGAGAGGATGGTGGTTGTCGCAAGAAAGAGGACGGCTAGGTGGTGGCGGTTATTGGTAAGGATGAAGAAAGAAGAAGAAGAAGAAGAAGATGGTGATACCACAATCATAGAGCTTGCGCTTAGTGATAGTTGCGACAGTGGATGGAGACAAGGACAGCGCTGATCGAGGGAGGGATACCGGTGGCGGTGGAGATGGTGGAGATTGAGAGGCAAAGACAAAGAGATCGAAGGGTAGGGAAAAAGAGGGAGGTGTTGACTAGTATGTTAGCTGGTGTAGAGTTGGTAACCTATAATTCTTTTTTATAATTTTTATGAATTATGACAATATGTATTTTCAACCATATTATTACAACTAAACGATATTTAAAAAATATAAATTGTTGAAAAGGGAAAAAAATAGTAATATATAGGCAACAAATACACTATATAATTAATGAATATAATTACGCAAAAAAAAATTAAAAACTAAGGAATGTAATTAAACAATCACTTAGTACATGTATTCAGGCATTCAGCAAACTAAAAATAATAAAAATGAAAACTATGGTTATCAACCTAATTCATCAAATAGTTATGTAAAAAATTAGTAAGTGAAAGGGAAAAAAAAGAAGTATAAGATTATATGAGATAAAGAAAATGACTGGAGGAGAAGAAAGAAAACATATAAAGAAAGAAGATATATAAAATTCTATGATTAGATGAGATAAAGAAAATATGTAAAGTGAATGTTGATTTATATAGTAAAATATAAAAAGTGATTATGAGAGAAGAGAATATATAAGGATAATCTTTTTCCTTCACAAAATCCAGAAAACAGAAAATACTGAAAATGGGAATAGAAAATGGAAACGCAAACCAAACGCACCCTTAGGTTTTAACCTATGATGCACGGACACTGAGACAGACACGCGGACACAACACAAGACACGCGGACACATCGATTTCAATTTTATGTATGAGACGAAAACACGACATATATATAAAATATAACGTATGTTTAAAAAAAATGCAAAATGTTTTGATATTTATTTGTATTAAATTACAAATTAATATTTTTAAATAATTTTTTACAATATAAAGTATTTAAAATAACTTTAGTTTTGATAAAGAATAATATATATTATTTTTAAATTTATTTTAATGATATAAGTTAAGAATAAAGTTTAACACGTGGACACGTGATTATATTTTGATATGTCAAGCGTGTCCCAAGAAGAATTTTTTGGTTTTATAAGAACACGGATGGCTACGGAAAACAAGCGTATTGGACGAGTGTCACGTCCAAAATGTGTCTGACACGGGGACACGACAATTCAACGAAGTGTCTGTGCTTCGTAGGTTTTAATTCAATTTATACATATTAAAAGGAATTAATGTTCACATCAAAAGCATATATAGAGTAACCTACGTAAAAATTAAATAGTACGAGAATATGAAAAACTAAAATTAAAGACAAGTAAACAAATTTTATAGCACAATCATAGCTATTAAAGGGAAATAATACTGAAAATGAATCCTAAGGTAATAAGAATAAGAATCCCATGGCAGAAATAGAATGCTACAGCACCTAGGAAGAAAATCTTACGTGGCAAGATATAGTGAAATCAAATATATAAGGATGATTGTGGAACTATTTGGTTTCTCTTCTAATAGATTATTATTATAAATTGTAGTTTATAGATATAGATAAATAGATGGTATGTGGATCAGGATAGAGGAAGTTCTCCCAACTTACACTGCATATCCTTTCCTATGGTTCCCCAAAGTTTTTTCCACTGTTGTGTGGGCATTTATTGCTTTCCAAGGGTGTAGATAAAGTTCCTCCTTGGTCCTTGCTAATGTTCTAACCAATTGGTAGACAACTTGTACGCATGTTTTCCAGTAACCAACAAAATAGCTGCAAACCAGAGAGTTGTTACTGGTTGGGTTGCAGCTGTGGGCACGGTCGTTATCGTGCTTTGAGGTGGTTTCGGCTGGGAAAATGCAAGTCTAGGCACTAGTGTAAGTATTTTGACTTTCATCAATTAATAGCCATTAGATTTACATCAATCTAAAGGCTATTAATGCTTTATTGAAAAACAACTATTTACCTTGGTATAAGTTTAACCCTCCTCTGTATCTATATATGTTTTTTAGTACAATTTTTTGGTAATTATTTATGTGCATTATATTATAAAAACAACTATTTACCCAACTACACTCAATACATTGACATGCCAATGTCTGTATCATGGGTCAACAATAAAAGGCCCAAATCGCCAAACCTCCCATTTACTCGGCTAACTCCAAATATGTAGATTGCCAGCTTCAAAGCTTGCATCCTCACAAACAAGGCACTTCCTAAACGCCAAAACCGAATAAAGGTGGGACAGGTTGCAGGTCTTTCATATCCACTTTATAATTCTTAACTCAATCTAGACCACAAGTATTATTTATTAAAAATCTCATTGGTTCTAAAAATGGGAACTTTAATATTCCATAAAAGGACAGTGGTATACGTGATAAGCTTCCCATACTTTGGAAGTTAGGAACTCGGGGTAATTGGGCCAATCATAGCGGGCCCGATTTGTAAATTCCAACTTACTGCTGAGGTAGCAAACTAGCAATAGTGTGTGGAAAAGGTGAATGCTGGGGAGGGTATATGATATAATTGGAGGTTTATTTTCCATTTCAAGGCAAGAACCTAGATTGGGTATTAGGAGCCTAGGAGGGACTGATAACTCTCTCTAGCACAGCCAAACTTGACTGACTTGAATATCAGAAAAAATAACTCTGGGTTCATACTTCATATACTCTTGTATAAGGTATACTGGCACAATTTCAAGCTGAAATACTAGAAAGTAAAATTCTACAACTGATTCCCAGATATATTTCAATGGATAATACTTAATGCAACCTTTTTTTCTTGTTAATCAATAATCATTAAAGAATCTCTGAAAAATCCTTTGAGCCAACAAAATTAAACCTTTAAGTTTACTATTTTTCACACCATCGGAATAGTTCATAAAGTATACTGGCTAAAACTTTTGTCATTAAAGTAGTTCAGAGAATTAAAATTTTTTGAATTGTTAATCAACAAGAATGGAAGGGAAGGTACAAATTAAGATCATGCAAAATGCAATTGAGGACATTTATGATCTTTAATCTGAATGTTTAATGAGTTTCAACACGGAAATGGCACAGGATAGTAGACTGAAAGATGACTTACGAGAATGAAAGCATGTTGTGGACATTAGGTGCTTTTGGTATATCCATAAACAGTGAACTTGAGAAGAAAGAAATCCTTCTTCTTGCTTCTAAGTTAGATGGTACATCCATGCCAGACTCTCTTGTTGTAAGTAGCAAGTAAACCCGCTTAATCTATACAAGAGAAACAGTCATTACCAACACAATTCAGCATTCATACTTGATGCATGCTATGGTGGCTATTATTATGATGGCTACGGTAGCCATACAACTTTAGTGACATTTTTAAGTGTTGCTATCCTTAAGGTCACACTTTTTTATATTTTTGCAACACTTTTTACTTTTATTTTTCAAGTTAAAAAGTGTCTTCGAATATTTAAAACGCATTACTTTCATTTTAGTAACACTTTTTTAAGTATTGCTAAAGTTGTATAGCTACCGTAGCCACAATAATGATAGCTACCATAGATTCCACCTACAAATTTCCATCATAATAATTCATTTGTTAACAACCTTCTCTCTCCAAGCTTCTGTGGGCAGTACAACTGGAAACCTGAGAGCTGCTTCAGGTGTAAATGGTTGGTCACGATCAAAGACTGAATGCACCAAACTATAAAACAAAATAACAAAATCAATTATCAAATCACGAGAAGAAGATTCAATTTAAAGATGTAGAGACATAGCACTCTATACATGCATCACCTAACTATATGATCTAGCTCATCCCCCGTCATCAGATCTCTTGTCACCACCTCCAACATGTCCTGGAAAAGAATCACAACTTGGTCCCTATCATTTTTATTGTTCTTCATCTATAACAATGGAAACAATTGGGTTAGATTTTGGCAATCACATTGAAAAGAAATCAGTATGTTTTGTGCTTGATTAGTTTATAATAAAAATTGTTCAAACATAATAGAAAGCTTATAATCAAATCTTATTGAGAAAGTCCCAAAATATGTTTACTCAAAAGTTAATCAAATTTAAAAATATGTACTACTACATAAAAGAGGGCTAAAATGTTACCAAATATTCTATTAGCTTAACAAACGGACTGTGGAGGTATGCAAGAGCTCTCATTCTGAATTCCCTTATCAGAGTACCTGCCTCAGCAAGCCGGTCTACTTCGGCAAAGATGTAATCTACAACCCTGTAATGAAAGACATCAACAGAAGTTTAGACAAAATATCGTATCAAAAGTGATGAAACTAATGTTTCCTGCATTATTTTATCAAGGAGCCTACAATCTGATATCATTTAGAACTGAAAAAGAATAAGTTATCAATTAGAATTGTGCACAATCAGATATCACAGGAAACATATAAAGAGTGACAGACATCCTATAAAAGAGAAGTTAGCAGATGGCAGCCTTCAATTCCCATATCTGTGATCAGAAGATCAAATAGCAAATGTACTTCTCAAGGTCCCCAACCTCAGATTTTTGGAGCCAACTAACAACGTTAGATGGGAAGAACATTCACTCACTTGAGGGAGTGTTGCATAATCTTCAATGAACTAGATATATTTGTTGTTCTTTTCTGTTTTTTTGTCCGGTATATTATTCCATGGTATAGTGTAGATTCCTTTCCTTAATTATGATAGAAAACAATATTAGAAGTCCCAAATCACTTGGAACATGACCATGATAACCTTCATAAATGTTAAGCAACACTTAACCTTCTAGTTATGATGTGTTTGTTAGTTGGCCTACATACATGATACACCCACTCTTGGACAGTAGGGGCCAGTATTATAAGTCTACCATCACTTGGGATCCCATGATGTTCACTGGATCAAATCTAATCAAATTCCTGATTTCTTTCATGAACCTTTTCTGTAAATAGGATTAATTATAATATTCTTTCCTTTTAGTTTAGCTTATTTTTAGGCATTTTATGATTAGAAATCTTTCCTTTATTTTAGCCTAGTATTTCCTGTTCTATAGTTATTCCTATTTCTGTAATTCCTCTATAAAGAGGATGATTCCCTGCACATTTGACATAAAAGCTTTTGGTGTTTAGCTAGACCAACAAAACTTTAATACTATCACTAATTAGGAGTAATCTGTTACAATTAATTGTAATCATCATTTCTCCTAATCACAGAGTCTGTTATACATCTAGCATATAAAGACAGCTTATTTTACAACAATTTGAATGAGTTTGAAGCACTTTCCATAACCACTAACCACTAAGCAAGTGGGCAATTGGGCAGACAGTGCATCACACACTTGTCCTAAACACCTAGGGCTAGTCAGAGAAGAAGCGAAGCCATAACCAACCCCGATCCTACAAAGAATGATAATTCTTCCTTAAGGTCCTTAACAACGAGCTAAGATTTTCTTTCAGAACACCAGGAATCCACATAGCAAGGAAATACCATTTCCAGTGTATCAGTAGTTTGTGAGGTGAATTTTAAGTTTTGAAAACGGGTCTGGGCAAATTAGTTATGGTAGTCTAAGCATTTTCAATCTAAATAAAATAAATTTTATATGAAATGTTGTAAAGTTATAACAAATTTATACGCGATGCATTAACTTAAGGGTATTTTAGTACTTTAACACAACAGGGGTCTCTCCAAGGCAGGGAAGGCTATCACCACCCCTCATCCCTGAATTTACCTAAGGGAAATTTTACCATTGTCCTACCTATTCCTACACACGGAAATCCTCAAACACAGCCATAAATGGGCCAGTCCTTGTATAGGAAGCCCCACTGAATGGGGGAGCTTTGACATTCTCTAGAGTGTACAAAACATGTGACAATATGTATTTGGTCATGTGATAAGTAAGCTGTGTTTATTTCTTATGTGACATACTAAGTGCAATATAGCTCAATCATTCAACTTATTCAAGAAACATTTTTCTGTCACGTAGATGTTTCACCTACAGTTCTCTTTTACTTTTCTGCAATTAACAGTACAACTACTTATGTAAACTACTACAATAAACGGCTTCAAAAGACTTACTGTTTCTCATGTTTTCCTTGAATCAAGTGCTTAATAATGCTCTTGAGAGAAGCATAGCATTCACGAATCGCACAAGACATGTAACTGTCAGCCTCAATTCTTTTTTCTAGATCGTAACCATATACACCGCTGTGCAAAGCCATACCCACTGCAGTGTGGATCTGTTGACCATAGAGCCACAAACAGAATCACTAAATGAGAAAATGGAATTGAAGGAATTCAACAGTACAGAGATTAAAAATAGACAAACCTTGTTAGCAAGTAGAAAAGGGGGCCATTGCATAAAACCCAACTCACGATCAACCCTATAAGGTACAAGCAAAAGATCCATCTCCCTGAATAGTATAACACACTGATTAGACTACCAGACAAAAGGTACTGTATGGAGACCGGAGAGAGGAGCATTACCGGGAGAAAGCATATGAAGTACTCCCAAAAACAAAACAAAAAAACCTATCCCTCAGATTACCGATTGCTAATAAGATCTTCCTCTCTGAAACTGGTGATTATTGGATTCCACAGTTGAGCAAATCTAGCAGCCTCCCTTCCCTTGTTAGATGAAACCTGTACCAAGTAAACTGATATAGTCCAATGAAAAGATGCGCTAATCATAAGCTCAAGAAACTAACGGTAAAAGTAAACTGGTTAACCTTAGTAAGTCTATGAGAAAAGAAGGCATTTTTTCCTTTTTTCCTTGACTCATTCTTTTCATCTGGGAACAAGTTTGCATTGAAGGCACCAGGCAACAAATGAAAACGAGATCTAAGCATTTCTAGTGTTCGTATCTGAAAACCAAGATCATCCACTAATGCAAGATGAGATCAAGTTATGATATAAAAATGATCTGGTGTAGATAAAAGATATGCTGAAAAGAGGTAACCATATTAGCAAGAACCAAATTATTTGGTAGTTATATATTACATTCATATTAATAATAAAGTTGAAATGGTAACAAATTAAACAGCCCTAACTCTATCAAAGAAGAAACCCACTC
The DNA here is from genome assembly GCA_036250425.1 of Stylosanthes scabra. NCBI lineage: Eukaryota > Viridiplantae > Streptophyta > Magnoliopsida > Fabales > Fabaceae > Stylosanthes > Stylosanthes scabra. The sequence continues at coordinate 37,780 of JASCZI010090935.1, forward strand.
CAAAGGCATCCAATGGGACAAGATGAACACTACACGAATAAGCCTTCTGCGTTTCTCATAAATATGTTCAAAGCATAAAAACAATGTATAAGGGGAAAATATACCTCCCCAATGCGTTGGTAAGCACCATATATACCACCAAATAAGGTTGAGAATACTGCATACCAAATTTGGGTATCCATAAAGTATACCTGTAATAAAAAAAAAACAGGAGTTATACAAGTATGCTACAGATACTTAGAAAAGAATTAATCCCATAAATAATCCTATACCAGTGTAATTGGAGTCCAAAGTGCAACACAGACACCGATTTTTTTGTTCTGAGGAAAAAATTGGTGCCATGGGAAAGTTGAGATCATAGCTTTCGTAGGTCCAACAAGAGGTTTTATCTACAGTAAAATTTAAAAAAGATGAACAAATAAAAACCACATAATTGTTCTGAAAGAATCCTCCCTGTCACAAAAAAGGCAGTAGGAGCAAGTAAAATTCATAAAAGATTTGGCTAGTACTCAAGTCGAGCTAGTTCGTCACAATGCAAGATCCCAACACCAAAAACTACATTGAAAGTTGTAACATTGTGACAGTGGAAAGTGGATCATGCCAATGGTGGAAGGGAATATGAAAAACCAAATAATCATCACAAAATTATCAGAAAGAAACTAATGACTTAGCTTCAAAATGAAATGAAATAAAAATTCTTCACCTCGACATAGTAACTGAAACCCAGTTTTGTAACTACAACGAGGGCCCAAAACATCGTGTATCTGAAATAATAAACAAGATTGCAATAACATCAGGTGCCTGCAAATATTAAGCAGTCACAGAAAATAAAAACTTCTCAACTTCAACTTCTTACTTGAAACGGATAAATGCGCTCTCATGCATTGCCCTACCCACATAAAGACAAGGCTGGCGATTATAGAGCATCAGAAACACCAAGTAAGAATCCAAATATCTCAACTGTAATTTCATAAAACTGCTCTTGGATATACCAACCAGAAGAATATTAAAAATGCCTACCTGTGACCACCATAGCATTAGAATCACTATCCTGTAGTTCAACCTCTCAAGGAACCGGTAAATGAACGGGAATAGAAAGAATACAACAGCGAGCATATTTGATGACAGGAAAATAACAATAGCCAAAATAAACAATGAAGGAAAACTCGCATCATTTCCAATCCAGCTTCTGATGGTTTGAGCAAACCCAGGAGGACTATCCCACGTACATGCATAAGTAACTGATAGAACAAGCACCCAAGCCGCAGCTGAAACAACCTTGAGAATGTGTCTTAACTTAACATAAAATGACATATTCTGTTTTGCTTTCCAGCTAAAAATGACATCAAGAACAGCTGCACAAGTGGAGAGACAGAGTGAGTCGGAGTATCACTAATGTAAAAGGTCAGAGTACCACAAAATATTACAATTGAACAGAGTCTCATAACTGAATAAATTAAGTATAAGGCATCATCTCAGTAACAGGCTAAATGAAATACCATAGCAGGATATTGAAATACTGAATACATATGCAGACAGAATTTGATTACCCACCTTGTCCAAGCTTCAATATAGCTGCTGTTATAAATACACTCAACACCCTTAATGCATCACTATAAGAGATTGCAGATGGATCATCAGATCCATTCCAAGCAATAACAATCATAGCCTGACACCAAGTTAACCATTTTCAGACGCAGATGTTATTTTTCAATAAATTCAAGAGGAGGACAACGCAACATAATGCAGGAAATTAATACCTGTAAACACAGAATGAAAAAACTCCACATGCGGTCAAAACTTCTGAAAATTTGCCAAAATGACCGTATCTCAACAAAATTCACTTTCCCAAGCCATCTGTATCTGTTAGCCAGCTCAAGATCCTGCACATTGACAGTTTTGTTTATAAAGTTTTTATACTTTTTTGTGCCAGTACAAAGGATAAGAGTTCCATTTAAAAACAGAAGATATGACAATGCTTGTAGTATAGTTAGAATGTTTTCATTTGTGATTATTATTTGATTATAATTAGGATCCATTAGAATATGTAATTTGTGAATTCATATATCTGTATTTATGGGCATTTATTACATTTTTATATTATCCATCTTTTGCCATGCAGTTGAAAGACAATGATGTGATATGTCTTTCTCACTCAAAAGACCGACTCTAAGTCAATGTTTGGAAGCTGTGCCTAGGACACCAATACAGAGTAGTGAGTACATTAACCTGTTTGATGGGAGGGAGATATACAAAAGTTTTTAAAACTTCATCCCATGACACACACAATTTCTGTCCACTCCAAAACCTGGGACAGTAGAGACAAGACACTGAAACCCAATACCCAAATACACCGGACCAAGAGGAAACTACGTAGTTTGGCTCCAATAAAGAAAGCAAAAAATGGTAACTCAATTTTAGTACAACAGATCTTAGATGTGGTACAGTTTTACAAGTTGAAACAAAGGTAACAGTATTATGCTTTATGCAGTAAATACTAAACAATAAAATGAGGAAACTTCAATCCTAAGACCCAAAAACAGCTATCAAATAGAAGAAATAAAACATCATTTGGTACTACATCCACAGTGCAATCATTTCCCTAGTTAGTTGAGCACAATAAAAAATCTAGAATGATATCAATGGACAAAAGATAATAATTTGTAACTGATCCACAATTATAGAAAAATCCTATCATTCCTATGAAAACAATAGCCTTCGCAAATGTTTACCAAACTCCAATGAAAGAAGAAATAAGTGGATCACCATGAAATTACATGTCTCATTTCTTTAAAAGAATTTAGAACAGACTAAATTGCTAAAACCAACACATGGAGAGAAAAAGAGACATTGGTGAACAGTTCTTACATTGTCAAGATCTAGCTCAAAAGGGACGCAAAAGAAATCAGCATCAGCACGCAATGGCCAACCTAACTGGAAGCAATCAGCTGACCTGTAATTTCATCACTAATTATTTCTGAGACACTTGCTAACAATGAACAACAAAGGAAAAATAGAAGAAGCAACTATACCAAAAATATTCATTCAAATCATCATAGTTCCTCCATTCTGAATTGTTTAAAATTCCATTTTTGCTCCTCTTAGCTTCCTTATGACCAAAACAATGTCAATAAATTTTCATATCCCAAACATGAAAAAATAAATAAATTATATGGATGTGCTGGCCAATTCTTAAAACTAAAATAAAGAGAGAGAAAGAGAGAAGGAAAAGGAGAAGGAGAAAATAACCACAAAAACAGAAAGAGAAGGAGAAGATAAAAATCAATCGGAGAAAAACCTTTACAATCACATCATAAATAGGAGTAACAACTTTCCTTAAGAAAGCCTCCTCTTAACACCAATTTGCTTGCTTGACATTCTCCCCCGATGTTGGATCAATAGAAAGCATATGAAATAATTCAAAAGCCATCTACAGAAACCACCATGAAAATATCCCAAATCACGTCGATATTCAACAAAAATGATAATTACCATCAAAAGATTTTATTTGACACAGGCATACCATTATTTATAAATGCTTTATTGTACAAACACAACCTCTCCTTAAACAATATTATTACAAACAAAAAAGCACACATTTGCATTTCAAATATGAATGGCGGAATCTAATCACAAAGGGCTCTTCTAAGTGAACTTAGTAATCCATCTAAATCACCCAATTGTTACTCTTGACAGATACTCAAGAAATCAAGTTGATGTTTCAGAAATTTTTACTCCAAATTGGTCCATTATGGGAAGAATAACAAGCCATTTAACAACCAAACTGATGCTCACTTTTAAAGTCGAGGAGAAATATTAATTTCCTGCCAAATCTTTATCATGAAAGGTATAATTTGGATATATACTCATTATTCACTCCTTTCCTTTCTCTATTCTCTCTCTGTCTCACTTTCTCTCAGATTCTCTACAATTCACAAAAGCTATTAAAGGCAAGAGGACCAAATAGGAGAATTATCCAAGGAAGATAGGTGTTAAAGATGAGGAAAGGCTACGTTTAGAGATGTATCTCCTATCCAAAGGTCTTCCCAAAACTTAAATGAAATCCATCGCCCACCACAAAGTACAGCAACGGCTTGAATGTAGTGTAACCTTGAGAAATAAATTTCCAAGGGCTAGCACAAGTAGCAGCATGAGCATCCCACCCATTACTGTACATACCAGATATTCACCTCTGATAGTGATAACTTGATGCCAAAGAGAGTGAGTTTCTAAGGAAGACAGCATAGCCATTTTGCCAAGACCATAGCCTCCTTCCATTTTAGGACGACAACAAACATTCCAATTCACCAAGTGATCCTGGTTCGTATCCAAAACACCGCACCAAAGGAAAGAGGAATACTTGAAAGGCAAGACTGAGCGAGAGGGATATGACCACCTAAAGAGAACTGGGGCCCTTTCCAAATTTCCAACGGCTTAAAGACCTTATCAGCCACAAGGATCCTAGAATAAGATAGATCTATAATTGCCACCCAGCGAAACACCTTGATAAACGAGAGGCCACTCCAAAACAGGACACCCAACCAAAGATGCAAAATCAGAAAGCTCTAGAGCATGTTGAACATTAAACTGGAGGCAAACTCGAAGAAATGAAAAATAGAGAGAACATTCAAAACGCTCACTTTATACATAGATATAGAATTTTGTAGGGGCAATTCTCAAGCAGGAAGCATTAACACAGTTCCAAAATGCTCCATCAGGCATTTAACACACACACACAAAATAGGCACCTTGGCATGCCCGGCCAATCTTGAACATTGAGTAGTGAAAAATTTAAAACACTGATACATCACTTAGCCATCACCTATAGTTCATGATGTGCATATTTTCCCCATAGGGTTTATGTCATTATCATAGAAACCACCAAATCATGTCCCCGTTTTAAACAAAAAGTGATAATGGGCCAAAGCAGCCAAGGGTGAAGGAAAATACCCCCAACTTGCCATAGTCATATTAAAGAAACGATCACATCATTGGTTATTTGAAAAAAAATAAATGAAAAAATTAAGAGAAATCCCCTGATAAATATTTGGAATAAGAGGTAACACAAGTGTCAAAGGAACAAAGACCAAGAGGAAACAAGGGACTTGCACACACAAAAGAAGCAGGAAAAGCTTGTTTTTGCTTGCAGATAGGATATCTGCAGAATGAGCAAGCAGGTAGATAGCAAATAGCCAAATCAAAAAGCTCAAAAACTAACTTATGGGACAAGAAGAACAAGTCAAATATCTACAAGAGCAAGAAAGTACATGGTGATATATATAGCAAAGAAAAAGAAAATTAACATCTCATACATGGTGATAAATATAGCAAAGGCATTCCGGCATGAGTCTCATGTTCGCGGCTTCACCCCATATTAAAAGGTACAGACCCATATACAGAAGCTTGCGCTGCTGCACTTTTTGTTCTACAGTTGGTAACCTGCAAGATACAATCCCAAGGCGCATTGCATTCATATCTTACAAATATATAATTCTAGACAAAGCTAGATAGGACTAGAAACATTAAGCTTAGTGCAAATAAGAACTAACAGGTTACTTTTCCACCACGTATAAGAACCCACAAAATCTTAATATATAATTGCTGAATAATTTGTTGAGATATTATATAATCTCTTCTATATTTCTAGAACATATTATGTGTGTTGAATGAAAGAGACGAGCTATTTTAGAAATTTTCTTGCTGTTCCGTATAGGAGAATAAAACACTAACCAGAGGCTAGTTTTCTGGCCCAAATACTTGCACCACATTTTGTAATTTTTGAAAAGTTTCTTCATCACTTGTGTCAATGCACGGTCATCCAACTAATCACAAAAAATATACAAGTCAAATGGGGATATAACAATTGCTATATTGTAACAACTGGTAAAAGGGCAGTAGGGGGAATCTTCAATCTCTTAGGATTAGAATTAGAAGCTTCTGTACTCTCAGGGTGTGTTACATATGTATATTCGTGAAATTTCAAAGCAAAAATTCTAGGAGTAAGATATGCAACATACACACTTCTACTCTTATAAAAATAAAATTTAGCCCAAAAAGGCAAGCATGCACAGGATGACGATTCAAAATTTTCTGTATAGCAGCATATAATTATAAACAATTGGTCAACGATGAATTATAACATGAGAAACCAATACATGGCATATTGAAACCATTAGTACTGCAACGGAACCCACCCAACCATACAAAGGTACATTAATATATGAATTTGAAGTAGCAGTCAATTGTATGCATAAATAAAAAAAAAAAAAGAATATAATATAACAAAAGAAGTTGATGACTGCATGAACCTTCAACATTTAAACGGTCAACACGATAGTTAAAGCTTCCAAAACCATTTAATAACAGAAATGGAAGAAATCGTACAATTAAATAGAAAATTGGCATCAACTGTTCAATTAAAAACTCACCTTTGGCTGCTGATTAGACTTCCAAAATTCTCTATTATGAGCATTAGCAAGCAATAAGATCAAATGCTCTCTCTGGTTTTCAACATTGTCCTTCTGTATTTTGTATAAAACCATATATATATATATACACACACACACACATTAATACATTGCAAGGAAATTCAATTGGAATAGCTAGTAACTAAGTACTCGCTTTTGTTTTGAGACAAAGCGGAAAAAGAGGGTGGGGGATACAAGACTCAGCACAGTTTCAAGTTGCACTTTACCTGAAAGCCAAACATCAGCCCAAGCCAATCCAAAATGTCTGCATCTTTATTTTTCTTGTAGTTCTTAGGCCATGGAAGACCCCTAATAATACGAAGAGCATATACACAACCTTGTATCTGCAAAGAGATATTAGTGAGAAGTAGAGCACCCAAGAATAAACAAATGTTTGAAGTTGAAGTTCATGCCTCAGGGAATTGCATTATCGCCTGATTTGCACCATTAGGATCAAGAGGAAGAATATTGTAAGGGACAAACATCTTTTTCGTCTCAAAAACTTTGTCTTGAGCCTCTAAAATCTATCACAATAGAAATCGCAAATCAATCATGTGTAAATACGAGACAATAGGAACCTTACAAAATATACAAATACTGATGGAGAGAAGAGGATCAGAAAAAATGGAATGGCAACAGGATAATAGCATCTTGGAGATATGGAAAGTAAAATCTTGGAGCCACAGAAAATAACCCCAGTACCTCATGATAAAGTTCAGTGTCCGTGAATATGTTAACAGCCTGCAAAACCTCGAAAAGAACATCCGCAGTCTGATATGCCTTGCTAATGGATTCACTGACAGAAGAGGCAGACTATTAATCATATAACAGATATAGAACCAATCAAATGGTAAACTATGTAGAAACCTACCGGTTGTTGGCTTTATCATCAGCATTTCGCAATGCTTGGATATATTTTTTATAGTAATGCTGATAAAAGCTTTGCATCGTGTGAGCATCAGTTTTTACTCGGCCCTCTAGAGTTAAATCATTTTCCTAACCAAATAACGAACAAATTAAAATGTAGGCCGTCATTGACACCATCAGATCAATTTAGAGATAACAATGCATTCTACATTAACATACTGGAATGGTTCATAATTATGTCACCCTAAAACCATGACAGAAATAATTGTTAATTGGATCTTAGACTTCTTCAAAACTTCAACATAGAAAACCTGTTGTTTGTAAACAATACAGAATTCAGAAATTAGCAAGGGACCCTGACTAAAGTTCCGGTTTCAACAGCATATTTTTTAGGGGGTTAATGATAGTTCTGTACTTTATTTATGAAAAGAAAAAAGAGCACAACATAATACACCAAGAATTTTCTCAATGCGACCTCCATGACAATCTACACACTCCATTTCCCCAAAAAGCAAACTAATGCAGAAAATGCATATGTAGAACAAACAGATTATGATGAAGAAAAACACATTAGCACCTTCCTTTTCCAGGCGTTGGAGAAGTGCAGTTTTGAATTGGCGAACACCTCGACCGGTTGAACTGGGGTCCAACCTGTTAGCTTTCTCAAAGGCATAAAATCGGCCTACAACGAAATAGTAAAAAGACAAAGATGCACATTTTCATTTTAAATTAAAAAAATAAATAAAAAAAGAAAGAAAGAAAGAAGTAAGCCATGAATTTAGAAAATGCTATTAGAATATATGAAAGTTTGTTACTTTATTACGATTTGATTAGATATGAGGTTACAGTAATTAGTTACTTTTCCCTTACTTTCCCTTTTATATGATGACATTGAGACCAAATTGTAATCACCTTCTTTCTTATTTCTTATTCTAGTGAATTTTCATATTCTTAAGCTTTCTGCATATTCTCTCTTTTTGCTATCTGATCACCGCGATTCTAAATAACAAATGAAAGCAACTTACAGATATAAGCAACCCTGGGACTGATCTCTTGAACTTCATTGGCCACACGAAGGATCGGCGCAATCTCAACAAGAGAGGAAGGCAGAACCTCGCTGTCAAATGTGCCGAGGGCGATCTTCCCCGCAGTCTGCATCGTGATCCGCGTCTATAGCATGTCCGTCAAGTAACTAGAGAACCATGAAGTAGCTGCACCAAAAGTTGAAAAAACAAAACACAAAAAGGAATAAGGTAGTAAAGTGAGGTTCTAGCCATGCAGTGCAAAGAAAATGACGATGGCGTTGCAACTTGGAAAAATAATTTAAAAAAAAAAAAAAAGATGAATGGTTCTTAGTTCTTACCGATGAACTCTGAAATAGAACCCTTTGGCAGAGCAGTCTACACAGAGAGTGAAAGCTGAATCTACAACTACAAAGCCAAAGCGAAGTGGGGAAATGAAAAGAAAGAGAACCACATGTTGGTTGACTTGGAACAGGACTAATTTTGAGTAGTTCAGTCGTCGTCCGAAGAAGAAGAAGAGAGCGTGAAATGTAATTATGACAATTACCCATTGGTGTTTCTTTGGATAGGGTAAAATCTACGCTGAGACACCCATTGGTGTTTCATATATATACAATAGAGAAAAGAGATATTAAAAAGTTACACCAACAACTTAATTTTACTAACACTATGTTAGATATAATGAAAAATCAATTAGGAAGAATGGAAAATAATACTAGCAAGTCTATTGAAATAGAAAAGCCTATATATAAACTTCAAAGTATAGATAATATTAGTTTAAAAACAAAAGTAGAAACTGAAGTTGATGAATTAAAAGAAAAACTTAAAAATATTAGTTTAGGTAAAATAGCAATAAATACCATTGAAAAAGAGGAACTAGAATTAAATAAAATCACTAATAAGACAAATTATCCTAAGACTAGAAATTACTATTCTAGACCATTTCCAATAGATGTAGGATTAGAAGAAAGATCATAATTAGTACAAAATAGTTTTTCAGGATCAGATTTAGTAGAATGGAATATAGATGGATTAAGTGAACAAGCAATTTTAGATCAAATGTGTAGTATGACGATGGCAGTAACTGCTTACAAAATGAGAAAAATTTCAGATAAAGATGCAGCTATTATGTTAACACAGGGATTTACAGGACAGTTAAAAAGATGGTGGGATAATTTTCTTACTATCCAAGAAAAAGAATTAATCCTTAATAGTATAAAACAAGAAGATCAATCTCAAGATGCTACATCAACTCTAATATATACTATTATGAAAAAAGAAATTATAAAAAACCATATAGAAATCCTAAAAAGAAACTACAACCTACTAAGAAAAAACAAATAACTTGCTGGAAATGTAAAAAACAAGGACATTATGCTAATAAATGTACAACAGAACAGAAAATAAATAAAATAGAAAATAAGGAAGTTAAACAGGCCTTAACAGCTTTATTAATTAATTCTGAATCAGAAGAACAATCATTGTACGAAGATTCTTCTGACTCAGAAAATTTTATTCAACAGTTAGATCTCATATCATCTGAAAAAGAATCCGTAAATGAAGAAAGTGAAACAGAAATACAAAATAATTGTTTAGCGATAGAATTATGTAATTGCAAGGATTGTATAAAAACTATAAACGTGTTAACAAAAGAACAAACATCAACTTTAATAGAAATAATTGATAAATTAGAAGATAACCCTTTAAGAAATGAATTCATAAATCAATTAACAGAATTAATTAAAAAAGAAGAAAATACAAAAGAAATTAAGCCAACAGAAATAAAAGAAATATATAATAGATTTAAAAAACCCAATGAAGGAATTACTCTCCACTCGTTACAAGAAGAAATAAAAATTTTAAAAAGAGAAATTACAGAATTAAAGCAACAAAATATTGATATGGATTACAGATTACTAAAAATAGAAGGAGAAAATTTAGTGAAAAATCAAGAACAAAGAGTGGAAAGCAGTAATAATAAATTAATAATTCCGGAAAATTATATAAATATGTTGTCATTATTAGTAAATCAAAAATGGTATACGAATGTAACCATAGTTATAGGAAGTGAAAAATTTAATTTTGTAGCAATGATAGACT
>JASCZI010090936.1:739-20328 GCA_036250425.1 Stylosanthes scabra
TCAGCTCAACTTGATGTGAAGACCGCGTTTGTACACGGTGAATTAGATGGGGAAATCAATAGGACTCAGCCAGATGGGTTTGAAATTGCTGAAAAAGAAAATGGGGTGTGCAAGTTGAATAAATTTGTGATGGGCCAAATGTACACAAGTAAAGTAGAGAAGCTGAAGATTCAGTGGTTGATCAGTTTCTTGATTAGGAGTATTTATGTGAAGCATCGAAAGACTTTCCGGCAATGGAGATTCAGATGGCGTGTTTCGCAGTTTGATGCGGCGGTGTTGGTGATCAAATACTCAGTTGGTAGCCTGGTGTACGCATCGGTACGTTTAAAGCTTGACATTTCTCAAGCAGTTGAAGTTGTTAGCAGGCATATGCATGATCTTTATAAAGGTCATTGGCAAGTTGTTGAATGGATTCTACGGTATATTCAAAATATCGTAGATGTTGGTTTCGTATTTGAGCAGGATGGTCTCCTTAGTCAAGGCATAGTTGGATATTGTGATTCCGATTATGAAGGAGATTTGGATATGTGAAGATTGATGACTGGATACTTGTTTACTCTAGCAAAGGCACCAGTCAGTTGGAAGTCTACTTTACAGCCAACGGTAACTTTGTCCACAATGGAGGCAGAGTACATGGCAGTGACAGGAGCTGTAAAAGAGACAATTTGGCTTTAAGGATTGCTTAGAGACTTGGGAGTTGGTCAAAAGCACATAGAGGTGTTTTGTGACAGTTGTAGAGCTATTCATTTAGCGAAGAACCAAGTTCATCATGCAAGAACGAAGCACGTAGATGTTTGCTATCACTTTGTGCGGAAAATTCTAGAAGAGAATCCTGCAAATATGATGACCAAGGTGGTGACGTCAGCCAAGTTTAAATATTGTTTAGACTTGGTCCACATCCTGCACGTATGATATGGTTTGAGTCAGCACTATGTTCGTTTGATTGGGTCTCTAAAACTGCGCCAAGGTGGAGATTTGTGAATAATAGTGGAGTGGTGGCTTAGTTTTAAGCCCACATAGAAGGAAACTTGGAGGAAGAGGAGTATTATACCCCTATATATAGGAACCTTATTTCCTTGAGTTTGATATCCCAAACAATTGTATCTCTTCTATATTCACATATTAAAGGGATCAGCTATAAGTAGTGCTGACCGGAGACGTAGGCAAAATTTGGCCGAACTCCGTTATCAATTGGTGTATTCTTTCCTTTCTCTCTTTTATTGTTATTTATTTATTTATCTGTATTATTTTGTTTAGTATTCAATATATATTGTTAGTGGGTTATTGAGTAGAAATATTTGTAGAGTAATACTGTGGTAGTAGTTCTGTCTAAGGAGGTTGGAATTAGTGAGACTAGTCTCTCCTTTCCGGCCTTTCCTGAGAATTTTATTGATAATAAAATTCTGTCTAAGGAGACCGGGATTAAGTGGGACTTGATTGTGCCTCATCCAATCTGTCCTGGGAATTACTAAAATAGTAAAGCTCATAGGATTGATTTGTATTGAAAATATCTACGTTTCCGCAACAGAAACTAAGGTATAAAAAGCACCTAAACCTTGTAGCAAGACTAGCCAAACCACCACCCCCCCTCCCCCTCTCTCAATCTTTTTATGAATGAAATTTTTTTGAGATACATGTGATGTGAAATGATGATGACAGATTTGGTGTATTTGTATTTTCTGCCCGTCTTTGATTTTATTTTATCAAAATTTATAACAATCATATGTTACTATGAAGTATAGACACCAAAAAAAAATTATGTTACTATGAAGTATGAAATTTTATTGCCAACTATCAATAAAATAAAATAGAAGGTCACCAAACCTTTGCCAGAAACAATCACATCAAATGAATAGAAATCATATGTGGTTAAAAACAACAACAAAAAAAAAAAACTAAATTAAAATTACTGCACGACGTATGATACATTTTGTCACATACATGATTCAAACAAACATATTATTCATACAAATTAGTTGGATCTGAATGATTTTCATAACAAGAATGAAGAAAAAGTACCTGAAGAATTAGAAGAGGCACTGCCCATGAGTGGTGTGGAAATTGAAGAATATGGAAGTTTGATTTGAGATGTAATGAAGGGAAGAGGGAGATAGTAGAATGAAATGAGAGCAACAATGGGGAATAGGACGACAAAGAGAGTGTACGAAACTTTGAATGGGTTTGTAACACCCATCATCATCTTCAAATGTGCCTTCGTTATCTCGTTTCATATCCGTCCTAACCTTTCTTCTGCTTCCTAATTAATATTAGGTAATTATTGATAATTATATATGTATATATAATCACCAAAATGTGACAATAGGAAATCAATGTGAAATTGTGAATTTGTGATGGTGGGTAGAATTGAAGGAAGAATGAGTAGGGGACCATATCACCATAATGAACAAGGTCTGATATAGAGGAGAAGGGAAAATTTTGACGGAATTAATATGTGAAATACTGACATTCCCTTATTTGGTATGAGAGACAAACGGAGAGGAAGAAAGAATAAATCGAAAAAGAACTAAAGAAGTATTCAAGTGAGATCTGTACAATCTTTTGCTTAATTGCTTTAATTTGTTTCCAATTACAATAAAACTACATATACAATATTGTTTTACTATATAAGCCTATTCAAGCTTTCTTTTATTTATTTATTTTCTTTTTTCTCTAAACCTCTTTCAAGTGTTTCCTTCTTTCCTTCTTTTGTTTTCAAATGTAGTACATTTGTATTTTTCATTGAATCTCTTAGCAAAATTCCATTTCATTAATTTATTGCAATAAATATTCTTTAATCACCTGATTCGCAAACCATAACTTACATAACATATATGGTTAAATAATAATACAAATTAAAAACTGCATTTGCATTAAAGCATTAAATAATATAATCAATAACCCAAGGTCTAATTCTTTCACATCCCTATACATTGCTTAGCGAGTTCAACTAGCACTCACTCATTATTTTGAGGAAATAATTCTTAACTCTGAAATTATAACCATATTAATTCATTTTTTAATGTACCCGGGCAAGTTAATATAAGTAGACAATGGTGGTTATGTTCTGAATTTGTACCAGAGAAACAAGGGTTTGTAATTGGGGGTTATGTTACTAATGCTAACAATCAGCTAATTGTACTTGTGAGTCAATTTGTTCTTGAAGTAAACAGATCATTGGCGGTGATTGAAGGCTTAGAAGTATCCATACAATTCATTCTTGAAGAGTCTATGGGCCGGATTGAGGACTTCATGTTCAACACTGATGAGAACTGCATAATGGAATGGAGAAAGGGCAAAATGAAAAGGCAATGTTAAATAATTTTGCTAGAAACAAATTCCTAAATATCATGCAGCTGTTTGGTGATTTAAAGTGCAGGCTGGTGACAAGAAAGGAGTATAAACACTTCCAAAATTGGAGACAATTGGCAAGCCAGGAAGGTGATTTTGTGGTGAAATGGTGCATTGAGAATGGCAGCCACGTGAATTGCTGCTTGTCTGTAAAGTGTCGTTCTGTTTCTTAATATCCTGATGGCCGTGCCCAAGGGATGTTAAGAAGTAGAAGAGTCAGGTGTAGGAGTCTAATTGCTAGTGCTGATTTTAAGTGGAGTTTTGATTTTGTTGTAACTGTTGGTCTGAAACTATCACCCCGTATGAGTCGAGGACTTGCAAAACTAATCGGGAAAAAAAAAAAATTATAACCATATTATAGAAGCTGAGAGTCAGAGATTACATTCATTATATCCCTTACTCTAGCTTTTATCACTGCATTTGCACAAACTGAAATTAACTAAGTGGACCATATGAATTTTATGAAAGTTTGAAAAATTTTCATTCATGAATGAAACAGATTCTTGACATAGCTTTATGCATTGAGCCACTCACTTCACACGTGAGAATTTAAAATATTTGTGATATGTAATGTAACATCCAAGACAAAGAACAAATACAGTATACAACACCCTTAAATATATCCACGGCAAATCTTAGATTGATAATTCTCAGGATACTCTTCAAATATGCAAAGGAATTTAAGACACTATACATACACAAGCTTTTCCAAACACAAAGTTACACAATAAAATAGTTTAAAGATAGCCAAGTAAACAGGTTCAGTATTCTCTTGAACATCACATGCTTCAGAATAAAGCTCAACAGTATCAGAGTTAACACCAACAGAGTTTGATCTTTCTTTCTTTGTCTGCTGATACGGATTTGTCAAAATGCAAACCAGAATACCAGGCTACGTGATAAATTGCAATCTGCAATAAAATGGAACATAACAATTTAATTAGATACCTTGAACAATGATAAAGAAAACACAATTGGAGGGATTTCAATAGCCAGACAGAATAAGCTATGACCAATCAATTTCAATGCATTTTCTAAGGACGGAAGAAATGATAAAAGAAGAGGGAAAAATGGAAACTACTGTTAATGGAGTGAAAGCTAGATTTGTATTTTCCTCTTAGCCCTTAATATCTTTCTAACAATGCCTAGGAGTTCTTGTAAAAAGTCATCAGCATACATCCTTTGACTCTCTTAGCAAAATGCCATTTCATTAATTTATTTCAGTGAGAAGTTTATAATTCACTGGAGTCACAAACCATAACTTATATAAAATTGAGCGATTAAAGGTATTTTTCTTCCCCAATCAAGCATAGTAGGAGTATGAAAAATTGATAAAGTAACTGAGCAAATCGATATTGCATATTGGATGCTAAAATTACAATTTTACATAACAAAAAATTTATAGCACTAAGGTTGCGTTAGATACTGTCTCTGTCTCTGACACGTAAATACAGGGAGAGGGACAAGGATGAATGTTTTTTCTCCCCTCTTTTAGCAAGTATGAAAAATTTTGTACCTCATTCTATTTCCACAACAAAATGAGCTTCTTGTGCCATGTTGATCTTGAATAATCATAAACTAGGTAATTCAAACTAGGGTGTCAAATTCCAATGCATCCAGATCTTCATAAGTACTACCCCAAATGAAGACCCGAACTCGAAATTCCTGAATGATTTGAAATATTTAAAATATCTTTATTAATTAATTTTTAGTATAAATTTTTAATCATTTTACTTATGTACTATTATTTTTTTTTAATACGATATTGAGTTTTAAATAATTTTTTATTTTGGACAAAATCTATTTAACCAATATTTCACTATATTAATATTCTTTTACTATTTTTTTATTTTTATTTTTTCATTAAAATTTTTATTAAAATTATATAAAAAAAATGAGAATAAGGAACCTGCAGAAAATGGAGAATTTGCTAAAAACGGGAACATAGGAACGAAAGTTCCCCATACGAAAAATTGGGGTGGGATGGAGAGTGATTTAGAGTTCGGGGAGAGGAGTGGGAACTCCGCCCCATCAACACCTCTAATCCAAACAACTTCATAAAATTGATTTTAAACGCAGCTAGAAGAAAAACAAGTGGAGTGTTGAGGCCTTACCTATGGCAAGCATTGCACTTTCAAGATCCAACAATTGAATCTGTGGTCCATTAAACTCCTGAAACAAAGAATATTTTAGTTGTAGACATAAAAGATATCTATTTTACAATCCTTCAATCAATGCTCCCGATCCCATGACTAGCAAATACATAAAGAAAGCAAATATAAGAAGAGTCTTTGGACTTTGGGTTCATCCTAGTTATTTTCAGTAACAAAGTAAGAACATGTGATGTGAGGCAGAAAATCAATGGAGTTTTGAAAAAGCATATGAAGTGCTGCTTTTGGTTCAAAATCATTAAAAATTTCTCGAAAATGCTAATATTAGATAACTTGGGAAGATCTGAAATTTCATATAGGTTATCAAATGATATTCAAAGAGAAATAGTAATATACAGGATCCATTATATCACCTTCCATATTGATCGGTAAGTATAGAAAAATCCGATCGGGGAAATGACATTTGGGAAAGTGATGAACTTCTGGAACATGAGCTATTAGTGGCCAATCCTTCCCGGTTCCCGTTTCACATCTCTTAGATAGCTCTGGGCATTCTTCAATTCTCAAAGATTTCAAATTGCCAAGGGATTTGATGCTTGTTGGAAAACACGTCAATTTCGGGCATTTTGCAATCCTTAAGCTATCTAGCAAGACAAGATTCCCCAACCAATCAGGCAGGGACTTTAGGTTCGGGAGATCATATACAGTTAAGGATTGCAAGGCGGTCATATGCTGCAAAGCTTCAGGAAAGCCTTCCACCTCTGGGCACTTAATAATGCGTAGCTGCTTTAGAAAAGTTAAGTGTTGGAAACCTGCTGACAATTTGAATTTCTTATTTCTCTCAATTTGGAGTACTTTGAGAGACTGCAGCCCTTCCAAAACATGATCTGGCAATGTTTCCAAGTTGTCAAAGTTGATGATATAGAGTTCTTGTATAGTGCTGAGCTTCATGATTCCATATGTCAATACATCCAGTCTAGAGAGATTGCGAAGCCAGAGTTTCTTCAAAGACACAAGCTCTTTCAGCACTCCATTCGGGAAGCGTGGTGACTCTTCATCACTCCCATAGAAGGCAAGGAACTCAAGACTATGCAATTTATAAATTGAATTTAGCAAGCCTTGGTGGCATTTCCCTCTTACAATCAATTCTTTTAGTGATGGAAGGGAAGGCAAGCTTAATTCAGGACATTCATAGATATGCAACTCAGACAGCACTGGGAACATGTTTTCTCCTTCTTCTCTGCTTAATCTGACAAGGTTAGGAAGTTTATCCAAAAGCAGAAGTTCTAGAGCCATGAAACCTCCTGTATTGTCATAAGTCTCATTGTCTAGATACGTTAAGTGGTTGATATTAGATATCTCAAGTCTCTTCAGAGATGGCAATTTTCCTAATGTTGGAAGACTTGAACTATTTTTGCAATCAACAATCACCACATGGCATAAGTCTTTGAGAGAAGGACTACCCATCCACTGTGGGAATCGAACACCAGGATATCCACCCAGGCGCAAAATTTGAAGGTAATGAGCACTTGGTTGAAGCACTTCAAGAACTTGCTCTACATATT
This sequence comes from Stylosanthes scabra, assembly GCA_036250425.1. Taxonomy (NCBI): domain Eukaryota; kingdom Viridiplantae; phylum Streptophyta; class Magnoliopsida; order Fabales; family Fabaceae; genus Stylosanthes; species Stylosanthes scabra. The sequence goes on from JASCZI010090936.1 coordinate 7,764, forward strand.
TCCCTTGTAATCTTGATTCTTCAACTCTATCCCATGACAAGAGTAAATGATGCAGGTCCTTATCCCCCATATTGGCTTCTTCAGCATCTGCCACACTTGTTACTCTTTCAACGTGTTTGATATGTAGTTCTCCTTTAAGCTTCAAAGTGCCCAATTCTTTCAAACGGGACCCTCTTCCCTTACCAACAACAAATATGTTCAACGTTTTAAGGGAAGTTAACTCTCCTATGGAAGGAGGCATGCTTAATAGCGAAATGCAGCACGTCAAATATAGATGTTGCAAAGATTTTAGTTGTTTCAGGCAGTCAGTTAATGTTTCTAGATACCGGCAATATTCTAATTTCAATACCTGCAAATTCCGAAGCTTGCATATGGATTCAGGAAGAATTTTGAAGCTGCCATCAGAAATATTCAAGTATCTTAAATATTTCAAATCAGCAATAGAAGCTGGCAAATGATTTAGACTCATGTGTTGAAGCACCCGCAAAGAGTAACATTTCAGTACATCAAGTGGAAGAGATCGACCGCCATAGTAGCTTGGACCTAGATAGGACTTCAACGATTGGACTTGGTGCAGCCCGATTTCATTTTCCTTTTGGTGTAACTTTATTGAGAGATGGCGGGTCCCTCGAGGGACACTAGTTATAGCATCATCAGTAATGCAACAAATTTCTTGTGAAATGGACTGTGCCAGATCATGAATAAGATCATGCATCTTGAAACTTTCTGTTTTGCCAAATTCATCCCTCTTTTAAAACGCAAGAGGCTTCCCAACGCTAAAGCTGCAAGCGGTACCCCTGCACACTTCCTTACAATCTCCTTTCCAATGTTCACAAGATCTTCTCGTTCTTCCTCATTCAGACCAAAAGCTCGTTGCTTAAACAATTCCCAACAATCATTTCCGGATAGCATTGATAGTTCATGTGGAGGCATTGTTCCCAAGACTGTTGCAACCTTGAGAAGACGAGTAGTCACCAGAATTGAAGCACCTTGTGCTCCACAAGCCAATATGGATCTCAACCTCTGCCAGTTATCTTGGTTGTCGTCCCACACATCGTCCAAAACAAGCAAATACCTTTTCGTTTCAATAATATCTCGAAGTCTTCTTTGCAATGGCTCAAGCTCCATATCCTGACATGCATGTCCCGAGGCTGATTCAATGATAGATTTTGTCATTCTCTCTAAAGAAAAATCCTCAGAAACACAGACCCAAATTCGTAGGTCAAAGTGTTGGACCACCCTCTCATGGTTGAAGATAAGTTGAGCAAGCGTTGTTTTACCAAGTCCACCTACGCCGAGTATAGGATACACAGATAAATCCTGAGAATTAGAAGCATCACCAACCAAAAAGTGTATGATGTTATCTGTTTCTTGTTGTCTTCCATAGACTTGAGGTTGAGTAATGAGTGAGGTGGTTTGATGCCTGGCCATGACTCCAGTTCTTGTATCCACGACAGTCTCCTTGAAATGAAAATCATGCCTTTCTTTTGCAATCTGGTCTAATCTCTCGCTTACCATCTTCACTTTCTTAGCGGTTTTGTATCGAAACATAACATGCTTTGGATTAAAAGAGGATAAGCAAGAGCATTGTAACTTGCCTGGTGATCCACCACAGTTGAATCCTCCATCCTCCAACTCCAAGGCTTCGGTGTTGCACTCGTCCAAGATGTCATCCAGCATGTAAGCTGCATCTTTGAGCTTATGCAGCCAGTCTTTAACAGCGTTACTTGTGAACTGCTTCTCCTCAGCATCTTGAAGCATGGCCTTGATTGCAGTGAATGTGCTTTTCATCCTTTCCAAGTCTTCATTAAAACTCAGAATAAGCCCCACCTCGTTCTGAATGAGTGAGGTCAAGTTGTCGATCACGATTTGAACAACAGCCTCCGCCATGTTCCAACAAGTTGGGTTGCAGATGCAGTGCAATACTTATGAAAGTAAACAACAAGAGAGTAACAGAGATGATAAGAGATTGATGTTTTGTGTAAAGAAATCAACTAATAATAATGTATTATTGGAGGGAGGTTCTACTTTTGACACAACCGCTATTGAGAAGAAAATGAAGTTTTTTATCGTTACTATGCACTATTTCAACATGATGTTATTGAACATCTTGCCTTTACAGCCAAAAAAAAAAAAATTACTGTCAGTATAAACAAAGATTGATTAATGAATATGATTTGAACAAGGAAATTAGAAAAGCTGTGTGTTACTTGAGTCCAAGGCAAGGTGGATTACAGCAATGTTGATTGTGAAAGGTTCAATTATTAAGTAGCGGTATTGATTGATTGAAGAAGGTAGTCATTAATATCCCCCAATCCACAGCAGCAAGAATTGACGAGTTAGCTGCAGCAGTAATAGAAAGTAGGTGCTGCCATTAAGCTATTAACAGTTTTGATGTACTCTTTTTGTTTGTATCTTGAGCTGGGCTCCCCAGACTTCTCTCTCAACAAAAACAAAAAGAAGCAGTTTTTGAGTGATATTTTGTTAATTATGCGTTCTTGTTGACAATATATTTGGGCTTGTAGTACGCCCTCTTATGTACCCAAAGAAGATATGACCTGTTGACCTTATAAAAAACTTTGAGAGCCAGAGACTAGAGTATAGCCCAAATATTTATTTGAAGGCCCAATATGGTTGTTTCTTTTTATCACCACCGGGCAAAAGGAAATATTGTTTTATAACTAGGTATAAAAAATTCAAGGTTAATGTTATTTAAACAAGTGATTTTGGTTAACCAAGTTCAATCAAGTGATTCATTTCTATGCATAATAGAATATTTAGCATAGAAATAAATGACTAGGTTGGCCAAAATCACTTGTTCAGATAGAATTATTGAAAATTCAATACCAAAAAACAAAAACAAATTAGGTATAAAAAAATCAGGACCAAAAAATATTTTATATATTATTATTATATATATATATAATATATAATATATAAATAGTCATTAAATCAATTATCTATATAAAAAAATATATTAAAATATAAAATTATACATTAAATATGAGTTAAATAAAACAATACATATATTTATATAAAAATATATAATAACTTTTTTTTGCACAGTACATTTATTCAACATATTGTGACTGCCTAGTAATAATTTTCACACTTATAAACTTTGCAAAATAATCTTTAGTCACCATATTTTCCAAGAAAAATTATTGAGCTAAATTATGCACATGATATAATAGTAAAAAATATATATATAATGTGGTAAATACGAACAAGACTATTACACCTTTTCTTTTTTAGAAATTAAAGTTGTTTTTTTATGGAATTAAAATTTTATTTATTTATTTCAAAAAATTTTCGAAAGATCCCAATATTAATACTCATGTCTCCCCTAAACTTTTGCATTATTTGAGGGTAGTTCATTTCAGTTCCACCTAACTTATACTTTCTTTTTATTATAAAATAAAACTTGTCACGAACTTGCAGTTACACACAAATTTTAGCCACCTTAACTGTGTCACCGACACTATTAAGGGGAATACATAGAAGATCGTGTACTCTGCCTTAGATATTCATAGTACGGTACTATTTGTCTCTCTTTCAGATGCAAAATTCACACTCTTAAATCAGTCAGTGATGTTCATATTATTATTCTTGATTATCTTGAAATGTAATGTTAAGTTGCAATTTATAACCTTTAAGTAGTTTAATTAATTAAAAAAACAACTAATGATTATCATTATAGCAGCAATTCCAGCAACCTGCTCCAAGCGTGATCAAATTAAAATATTCTTTTACCATTATTTTAGTCTTCTAACAGCTTTAACATGAATGTAGTTAGTTGTCCTGTGATATATTAATTGGATTTTGATATCCTCCAACTAATCACACATGAAAAGGCAGCCCTTTTTTTTTCTTTAAATTATTCTTTTGAATTTCCAATGCTTTTAGTTTTCATATATCCTACACACTATAATTGAACAAGAATTTCTTAAATATTAAAAAGTAAAGAGAAGAAGAATATTATTATTTTTTATTTTATAAATATCACCCAACTAATCCATCACCAATTAGAGCTCCATTTAAAGATTTATTATTAGTCATTATAATTTTGCATATACAAGCTGAAGTTCGATGTTCAACGCTTATTTAAGCGAAATATTGTTATTGCTATGTAGTAATAAATATAATTAACCTATAAGAGATTATATAGGGTTATAAGTCTAATTCTAAATCTGAATTAGTTATCTACTAAACTAGATAATAGTAAGCTTCACTAAAACTTTTCTTTCTTTTTCTAGGTGAAATCTGCTCTCAAAGGTAATAAGAAAAATTGTTATCATCAATAATTCAATATACAATATTTATAAATAATTTCCTTCACATTACCACAAAAATTAATAAGTAGTACAATACTCAATGAAAATTTTCTCTTTATAACCACAAAAAAAATGTATGCACAACAAAAATCACCTCCCTAATACAATAGTCACCATCACCTATGTTTAATAGTACATTAATTACCTAAACAATCCTTCGTTATTCCCTTGGTGGTTATTTATTTCCACTTCTTGATCATTTCAAGAAAAATTTCATTCCATGTATCTATAGGCCCTGGCAAGCACCAATGAACACAATCATTTTGGACATGTTCTGGAACCCCTTTAGCAAATGGAAATGGATTCATATAAGGACCAGGATGCCCATCAGGTCTTAACAATGCCAATTTTGTTACATCCAATGCATCAAATCTAATAAACCCTAATAATCCACTTTCATTATTGGCTTTCTTCACTTCTTCAATTTCAATCCTCCTAATCTCAGCATCCATTCCTTCAAGCTTCTTCTCTTCTTCCCTATAAGGCCCAGTCTTTGAACATGTACCTGCCTTATCCCAATCACCTTCAAAATGAGCAGGTGAAAATGTCTTCACAATTACATCAACACCCTTCATATTATTTGAATTTCCATTTCTACCCCCAAGTAGTTTCATAATTTTCCTCTCAATTATGGTATTAAGGGTAGTCCTTAATGCCTTCCTTAATGGATCATAAAAATCAATCTGAGTGTGATTAAATTCAGCAACATTCAAGCTGCCCAAAACTCTCCCACCCTCATAGTAAATTGAAGGAATCAAAAACCAATGCCCAAATGAAATTACAATAATATCCCAATTACCAATATCCCTAGCCCACCTCTCATTGACATGATCCAAATACATGGTATTGTAATATTGCCCATTATTTGATCTCTCTACACCTTGAACAAGAAATGGGGACCAATACAATGAGAAGGTAGAATTATGAGAAGGGAAGTGCCACCTACGGAATTTATTGTCCTCACCATTTGTGTACACAAGATTTGGTGTTGAAGTTGTGGACAACATGCATAGTAGTGACTCTAGTTGGTTCCTAGCAAGAGAGTCACCAAGAAAAGCAATGTGCTTGTTGGTTACAAGTTGGAGAAAAGTGTTGGGGTCAAACCTTGGAAGATTGCATTGACTTGGCTTCCATCTCCAATAGAGGTACCCTGAGTCAGGTCTTCCATTTGGGGTGCATTTCTCACTATCTTTGACCGTACCACATGAGGTTGCATTGTACAAAGGGCCTCTCTTGTCACTCACCCATTCTCCATTCGAGTAGTCACATTTGTTCTCATTATCATCATAATAATAAGAATTCTCCTTTTCTGTCGCAACAAGAAAAATTAATTAATAAAAAAAATAGAATTACAATATTTAGAGTGTGTGTGTCTTAATGTGAAGCATTCTAGTAATAAACCAAAAACTTAAATCCCCATTGAAAATATAATTTTCAGAAAACGAATTGTTGAATTGTCAAATAAACCAAATACAAAAATAAAATAAAGTTACATGAATTTGCAAAGGATTTATTTGAGGGTGGCCACTGTTACCTTGTAGATAGTAAAAGAGAATTTATTATTATGGAATTTAAGACCAACAAATAAGTAATAATTAATTCACTTCCTCTGCTTCAAGATAAAGTGGTGAATTGAAAAACGTATTTGAATAATACAGACACTGAGTTTCTGATGTACCGCTTTGTTTAAAGTGGCAATTATGTTTTGGAACAGATGGAGTATATATGATATAAAACAAGATAGAAAAACCATGCCTAATGCACATTGCATATATACCTGTAGAAGGCGAATTTTTTGTTGTTGATGAAGATGGAGAAGGTGAAGAAGGTGGAGGAGGGAAGGAAGAAGAAGAAGAAGAAAGAGAAGAATGGTAGGTGACAGTGATGGAGTTTGAATGAGGAAGAAGATGAGTTTGTGGAGAAGAAGAAGAAGAAGGAAAGGAAAGAGGGTAGTAAAAGTGTAAGCAAAGCAAAACAGTGGGAAGAAGAGCAATTGGAAGCAGAGCATAGAGTGTTAATGGAAGAATTCTCTTAATTAGAGACAATGATTGATCCTTGAATGGATTTGGAGCACTTCCCATACCTTCTCCCTTAGCTTCTTCTCTGCTTTAGCATTTCTTGTTAAATGTTAAGGTTAACGTGGAAGTTGAAGAAAAGGTAGAGATGTGTGCTAAGAACAGTGTTGTGTTGGATCTTTGTAATTTGCTCAAAGTTTTCACAGCTAGTGTTTTTGTGGAGATTCTGATTTCATGGAACATTGAAATACAACGATGATACTTTCGTTCCGGATTTGTTGCAGAGCGAGAAAAGACACACATGATAAGGTCTCCCTATCAATATATTATGCATAGTAATTAGAGCAAATTTTTTTTCTTTTTTTGCTTTTTTACTTTCCAATAAATTTAGATGTCCAAACGTTTATGTATTCATTTATGTGTTTTTACATTTGACTAATTTATATGCCAATTGTTAAATATAAAAATAATAAATTCTAATATAAAAATTTGAATAATAATAAAAAAAAAATATTTCTATTAAAATGGATATATATATGGTAGGTATATATGGCATGTTAAAAACAGAAAGGAGAAAACGATAACTTTTTTTATTGTGCAATTTATCGTGTATATATCATTATTCTTCTGTGCTTTCCTTTTTTTGTCCTGAGCTGCTGAGCATCAATTTGCTCATTTAGTAGGAGCAGTTTTTTTTTTTTTTTTTAGTTAGAAATAATGTATATTTTTGCTATTATCTTATACATTAGTCAAATATTAAGAATAGACACCACGAATAGTGTTGAATAGAACAACAATTTTGTAGTTTTTTAAATAATATCTAGCTCACGTCCAAAAAAGATAATATCTAGCTTTAATAATATATTACGAGTAAAATATATAAATTGGTTTCTAAAAAAATTTTAATTTAAATATTTTGTTTTCTAATAAATTTTTATTGTCTAAAGGTACTCAAAAATTACTTCATAAAAAAATTAGTTCTTCCATTATTTTGAAGTCGGATAATTTATCTCATATTAATCTTTTTTAAGAATTGATATTTTTTAATAAAATTTGTTAAAAATTTATTTTCACCAATGTAAATATTAAAAAATTTGATTGAAAATAATAATAATAATAACAATAATTCTATATGAATGAGTGATTTTAGCCAAGTACAGATAACCAATATTAATTAACAAACCTAAAATACTATTACTTATTTGGGTTTCTTTTTTATGGATTGGATTCTCTTATTGTATTGAGCTTTTACTTCTTGTTGATTATCATTGGCCAAAAATTTATTGGCACATGATTGCCAACAAAATTATTTATTTTTATCTAAATAGAAGACTATTTCGATGTTAAATAGAATTTTATTTATGTACAATTTTTTATACTATTTAATACCAAAATAATATTCTATTTAACATAAAAATAAATTATTTGATTAAACTTATTTAAATAACATTACCAATAAAAAAAACCAATTTATATAACAAATATTTTTCTTAACCTTTTAGAAAAAGCGGTTTCTTAGATAATCGAAGTTGAAAGACTAAAATAACCTCGTAATAAACAGAAGTTTCTGTTTAGCACGGTTTGCGGGTTTTGTTCAAAAACAGGAACACAGGTGCTATATTTACAAGGACATAATTGTCTTAACACTGGCCATGGACCATCATGGTTCAACCATTCCATCACTTCCATGACAAATCAAATTCAAAAGTGAGTTTTGGAATTCAAAGGTCCTTTTTTTTTTCCCCAGAAGGCTGAAGTTACTTTTTGAATTGCGAGTTTACCCCTACGAAATAAGTTTCTTATTGACGTATGATTATATTCTTGTTCCATAATACATTTTGGGGTAAAGTAACTTTTTAATTTTTAATATTTGGGTCAAATTCTATTTTTGTTCCTAATGTTTAAAATATTCTATTTTAATCTTGAAATATTTTAATTTGATTCAATTAAGTCTTACCATTACAAATTGAATGAGAATTTAATATTGTAACTAACTTGATCATTTTTCTTTTCGTATTGAAGAATCCATGTAACCTTAACTTGCTATGCAGGTAAGATCGAATCACCCATGAGCAACAACAGAAACTTTCTTTGTTTGATTCTCACGCGACAACGATGAATGATAGGATTTCAAGTGTTTTCTTCGTTATAATAATAAGAAGAGAAGATGAAGCGTTAAATTTAGCAATGTGGAGTTTTTAAACGTAGAAGTGAAGTAACTAATTACCAAGCAAACGACCACGTCAATTACAACATTAAATTCCTATCTAATTGAGTTCAATTGAAATGTTTTAGGACTAAAATAGTTCGCTTTAAACGTTAAGGATTAAATTCGACCCAAACATTAGAGACCAAAACAATTTTTACCTCATATTTTATATTTATTTTTTGTTCAATTGGTTTAATAATTATAGCCTAAGTAATAAATTTAATTTAATTTTTTTTAGTATTAGGTCCATATATAATTATACTTACGAGTGAGGTAATTTTAATTTTATAGACAGAAATTGCTCTATAATCCTTTATTGACTAAGAAAATAAACGGTGGAAAAAATTTTAAAATTTAATAGTTATTTTAGTATCAAATTAATATTTAAAAAATGTTAAATAATAGTTAATTAAATATGTTAAATTATTTAATAATTTTTGTTTATTAATTTTATATGATGTAAAATTTCACTATCAAAAAATTGAATTTAGTTTTGATGCATTTTCATGTAAAAAATTTTATACATACATTTAATTTTGTATTATAAAAAATATATTTTTTTAAATCTCATGATTAATCACTAAAAAACGAACGTAATGGCATGTTATACACGGTTGGGAGATTAAAATTAAAGTTAAAGAATTATATGGGAAATGCAAACCCACGTTTACTTGGAATTGATGATTGAAGTCATAGAAACTGCATTACTTAATTAATTATTTATTTATTCACCCACGTTTTACTTTAGTCAACGACGCAAGCGGTATATTATTTCAAATTTCAATCCTAATAATAAAGTACTAATAGTAATTGATACTTAATTAAAAAGCTGGATTATTTTAATTTTTAAGAGAAAATGACAACCTTTTACGATTAAAAGATTTGAAATGTGCATCACCACAGCTAGAAATGTTTAGGGCAATAATTAGCTGAATGACTTTGCTTTAATTACCTTTATTTAGTGTTTAATTGAATGATTCGTTGGTGCTTTGTTTTTTTCCCCCTCTATTATGCTTGTGGTAAACTAAAGCAGCGAGAGTTCCCCAAACATGTGGGTGATTAGTTTTACTAGAGTTTTTAAAATTAGTATTTAAACTAGTGTATGTACCCATATTTTTATATTTTAAAATTAAATTATTTTTCGTATGTATTTATGGAATAATTTTATAAAGATAAAATACGTATATTTTTTTTTCTAAAATTACTTAAAAATTTTAAAAATAAATATTTTATCCATTTAGGGAGTATTTTTGAAACATTTTAGCAAATCTCAAGGATAAAAAATATTTTACCTATTTTTAATTATAAACGTTGTGTGAATTATATTGATTATATATTATATTTATACCACCAAAATTAATCATGTGAGATATAATTATATCAATATAGACTAATACTATTCTAGTGGTCATCAAATAAGAACATTTTTAATAGAAATAAAATTGATTTGCAAATTCAAAGTCCTTAATCATATATGATATATATTTTAATGTTAAATTTCAGAAGAAAGAAAATCAAAATAACTGCAACTAAACATTTTAAATTTATAGAATACAACTCTATGAAATCAAATTTTAATATCCTACTCTTTTTGTGCAAGAATTTATATTCACTTCTATCGTATTTATTAATCAATGTTAGATATGATACTTTTAAAACTCAATGGTTAATTTCTAATAATCCCTTATAAAAACCAAACAAAAATAATAAAAATAAACATTGATTTTAAGAATAAAAAAATAATTGAAGAATTTTAATTTATACCCTCTATCATATTTAAATCATAAAAACACTTGTACATTTATGAAAAAGATAAAATTTTAATTTATACTCATTACAAATTAACTTTGTTCATAACCGAAAAATATATTATTATTGTATGAAACCATTACAATAAAAAAAAATGATAAAAGTCAATAGTTTTAGAAAAAAAATTGATATAAGAAAGAATTAACTTAATTATAAAAAATGATAATATATATTCTTGTAACCATTGACAAATCTCGCTGAATTAAGTATTAACTTTAACAAATCTTATCATTTAATAAATAATACTATCCAAAATAATGTTTATAAGAGAATCGCATGAAAACTAACACCAGAATGCGTCACCCCAGCATGTCTGGCTATTATGCATTTATAATTATATAATATAAAATGATTTGTGTAATAAGTTATTTTCTAAAATAATCATTTAACACATATTAATCTTTATTTCAATTAATATAATTAATATAATGTGCCACCTTAGTATGTTATTAACATAATAAATGTTTTTTATGTAAATAATTAATAAACTTTTTCATAATATTTTTTCAAAAGTAATGTTGAAAAAAGAGTTGTTGAATTGTGTTAATAAAATTATATATTAAAAATCATGTGCAAAGTTAATGTAATAAATATTGATTTGTGTTTAAATTAATATGAATTACTTTTTTAAAATTTATACATAAGAGATAATGCAATTTAATTCTAATTTACATTTAAAAATATAAATAAATAAATTATTTTTGTATTAGATATTGATTTTTGTTTAATTACTTTTATAATTTTATTAATATTTAAATTTAAATCTTAACTTTTTTTTTTCGAATAGCTCTCTCCTATCTTATAATTTTATTATTGTAATATGATGTAGGAAAAAAAGTAAAACAAATTAAAAAATATATAGAATTTATCCCTTAAAATAAAATGCATACATAATAATGAAAAACAAAAAATATTATTTATTAGAAAACAAACATAAAGTAAGTACTTATACTAATTAATAATTTCCAAAAAATAACATAAAATAATTAAATCACTTTCATTAATGGATATTTTTTTATTTTCTTTCTTCATTTATATATAATCATCCATCTATATTCATTTTAAAATCAATTTGAAAACTAAACATGTATTATAATGTACCATATAATCGATTTTGCACCTAATTTTCATATAATTACATTATATCTTGATTACTTCTCTTAATAGTTTCTTCTCATAAAAGAATATACTAAAATCTAATTGATTATACTTTTTTTTTTAATTATATATCTATGAATCATGATTGATTCTTCATTTAAATAAGAAATATATGCCGTAACAATTCGAAAACTTGAATCAAAATACGTTGTATCACCAAGTGCCAGAATTCATTTCTTTCGATTCAAACATTTATGTAAAAAATTGATTCATATCATAAATTGGTTAAATTCCTTAATTGATTATTTTTCTGATAATTAAAATATTTAATTGATTATATTTTCATCTTTTTAATTTTATTTTATGACTGAGTATTTCTTTAAATATATGTTTAAGATTTAAAGTTTAGATTCTATATCTTATCATAAAAGAAAATTTCAATATTTTTACATATTCCAATCTTTATATCCATAATTGATTGATTTCATTATATTTAGATTATTATATTCTCCAATTGATCCATGTTATAAACAAAATTTCTAATTTATTACATTTCAATTTTCAAGTTATATCACACAATTGATCGACTAATCGAACTAATAATAGTAAGAGATAAATTGACTTCTGTTTTGTTTTTATGATTTATTAAAGTAATTGGTTTTCATAATAATAAAATATACACAAACACTAATATTGTTCAAATAATTGAGAACACATTTTTTATTTATAAGATGTGGCTTATCAGCACAGAAAAATAATACAAAATACAATAGTATAGAATCAGTTACGTATAGTACAAAAATATAATATACCTCAATACAAAAATCAAAACAAAAGAATAAGACAGGAGTGTATGAAGGTGTACAATAGTACACATAGATTAATTCTTTTAATATTATAGAGTATGACCAATTCTTTTAGCTTGATGAAATTAATTTCAAACTTAATTCTTTAATCACAATATCACAAAATTTAGCAAAATAGAGAGAAAAAGGTAATAAAGAAATTATGAAAATTGTAGGATACCACGAAATAGATGGAAGAAAAAGAAGTACATTTGCATTTCATATATATAGAGGAAAATAAAAGAATAAACAAAA
>JASCZI010090936.1:20450-34734 GCA_036250425.1 Stylosanthes scabra
AGGAGAGGAGTATCAAGCATGTCTGGATATATATAGAAGATGATAAGAAACAATTAAATTAAATTATATTTTCTTATCTTATTTATCATATGAATGATTTACCTAAAATAATATGTTGATGAGAGAGATACGCATACTGGTAATAGAATAAAATTAGAATATGTAAAATTTGATAAAATAGAGATAAAAAAAATAAAAAATAATAAAGAAATTACAAAAGTTATATGCAAATACAATAGAAGAAAATGAGCAAAAAGTTCATTTGAATTCATATATATATATATATATATATATATATGATAATAACATAATAAATTAAATAGTATCAATTATTTATGAAATAATTTGATATGTTGTCTAATTGATTTGATTGGAATAATCAACAACTTATTAGTATCATAATTGATTTGTTTTGCAGTAAATATTGATTCGCACTTAATTAATATCAATATTTATCAAAAATAATTAACAGAATTAAAACGCAAACTGTCTTGACACCAGAATGCGCCACGTCAGCAATCTTGGCGTAAGAAACAATTGCGTTGTAATATAATATAATGATAATGATAATGATAATGATATGATTATCACCTCTTAATTTTTCCATATCATTTATTAAAAGGAATGAAAAATTTATAAAACATGCAAAACAAAAACACAGCAAATTTAATTTAGTAGATTATTGATTAAAAACTAAAATTAAAATAAAAGATTGAAAAAAGAACTTCAAATAATTTTATAACGATATAACTCAAATTATATTTTTTTTATAATTATTATATAAGAAAAAATAATAAAAAAAATTAATCGCATGAACAATTATTATATATGAAAAAAGAATTAATATAAAACAAAATCTAACATTATAGAATTTGACAAAATAAAAATAAAAAGAAACAATTTAACTCATTAAACTATAAGCCAATCCGAAATATTAAAATTTAGAACAATACTTCTTTACATATTCTTAATCTCATAATGAAATATGAGACACCAATAAATATTAAAATAAGAAATTTTTAATAAATAAGAATCCATCATCATTTTCTGTAAACACACTGCAATAAATTTTAAAACGTTAGTAAACAAAATAATAACATTATTAAGAACTATTAATCAAAATTTAGCAAAATAGAGAGAAAAAAGTAATAAAGAAATTATGAAAATTGTAGGATACCACGAAATAGATGGAAGAAAAAGAAGTACATTTGCATTTCATATATATAGAGGAAAATAAAAGAATAAACAAAATCAAATCGAACAATTTTCATTCAAAATACGTTAGAAACAAAAAAATTAAGAAATTTCGAATGTCGTACCTGGGAGAGGAGTATCAAGCATGTCTGGATATATATAGAAGATAATAAAAAACAATTAAATTAAATTATATTTTCTTGTCTTATTTATCATATGAATGGCTTACCTAAAATAATATGCTGATGAGAGAGATACGCATACTGGCAATAGAATAAAATTAGAATATGTAAAATTTGACAAAATAGAGATAAAAAGAAATAAAAAATAGTAAACAAATTACAAAAGTTGTATGCAAACACAATAGAAGAAAATGAGCAAAAAATTCATTTGAATTCATATATAGATGATAATAACATAATAAATTAAATAAAATCAATTATTTATGAAATAATTTGATATGTTATCTAATTGATTTGATTGGAATAATCAGCAACTAACTAGTATCATAATTGATTTGTTTTGCAGTAAATATTAATTCGCACTTAATTAATATCAATATTTATCAAAAATAATTAACAAAATTGAAACACAAACTGTCCTGACACCAGAATGCGCTACGTCATTATTTTTGGCGCCAGAAATAATTGCATTGTAGTATAATATACCGATGATTAACTAACATATTTAATATTCTTATTAGCTAATGTTACCAAAAAAAATGCACCAATGTACGAGTCAAAATTACTACTTAATATAAATAAAAATGATTGGTTCTTAATTAAACTTTTTCTGTTATTATAAAAAAACATTACATACAAATAAAAATCAGCAACTAATTAATTTTATTCTTTGTGTACATTTTACTTATATTAATTCATATTTTCTCCACCTAAATAATTATTAGTCACTAGAATAATTAAATCAAATCGGTCATAGTAAAAGAATAAAAAATATCTTAATAGAATAATAAAAGATTTAATAAAGTATCAAATTAAATATGTATTTTGATATTCAATAATTTTAAGTATAATTTATTTTAGATTAAAATACTCCGTTAATTTTTATAATTTTATTAAATTTTCAATTAGGTCTATGTATTTAACTTTATCGAAATAATCTTTTATTTAAAATAAAAATAAATATATCTATTGGACTTAGTTAGCTAAAATAAGCATATAAATAGCATTATCGTTTTATATTATATTTAATTTTGATAGTTGATTATTACAAGAGAAATCATTGTAAGTCGTGACTTATTTTTTAAATATTTTTATGTTTAAATGAGTAAAAATTTAAATAAATATGTTATCAACATTGAATTTTTTACTTAAAAATTAAAAGAACAATTAAAATAAAGTTAAGATTTCCATTTTTTTTTTTGGGACAATATTGTTTTTCTTATGAGTTATGCTAAGTTATATCAAAATTCACTATTAAAATCATCTATCAGTGTATAATATGTATTGACCTATAAAATACATATTAAAAATAGATTAAACTATATATATATTTATATATTAATATATAATAACTAATTTTAGGATGCAAATAAAATGATTTTTTTAGAGTGCAGTGATGACCGAGTTAGTAATTATGATTATTATTATTAATTAATGTTACTTTTTGACATCTACAATAGTTACGTACAGTTAGACTTAAAGATTCAATTTTTTTTATTGTTTTATTTCGCATGAGATGAATTGTATTTTAATTTTTAAAAATGGGAATAGGAAACAAGAATGGCCTAAGCGAAAAAACAAAAAACACATTTGAAAAATAAGAAGCATTATTAGCACACATACATTCTGATCAATGATTGTCACATGCAATAATGCAACCCATTATGGAGATGTGATGAGTTCATCATCATCTGTTAAATGTTCATTATCATTCGATCCTCCATATACCATAGCCCCTCTTACATAATGCCTCATACATATGAATAAGCAAATCATGAGTGGGAGTGTGATTTAAAGGATGTGATTTGTCTAATAAACAATTTGAAAATTTTACTATTTTTGTACAACAATGTAGATCTTAATTATGAAGGTGAGCGAAATCTTGTTAAGAAAATTATGAAGCTTCTTACTCTAAATTGGGTTGTTCATTTTGAATATATTGCGAGGAATGCTAATAAAGCTGTTGATTGATTGGCCAAATGAGGGCTACGAACTCAACTGATATACCGAGTGGATAAAAGCTGACGATGTTCTTCAAGCTCTAATGCTTCAAGATTTTACCTAATTTTATTTCTTTTTGAGTTGCTTTTTATGTAAAAAAGAAAATCATGAGTTAGATTGTTGGTATTTGGAAAAGAACACAGAGAAACCCTATTTCATATCCGCGGCGTTTTTTCTTTTTTTTTTGAATAATGCTATTTGGTTATTCCTAAACTTTTTTAGTAGACGTTATGTTTACACTCATATAAAAATACGTTATTATTAATTAAATATATATATTAGCAGCCGGATAAAAAGAAAAAATTAACATATCAAAAGCCATATTTTATACACATTAATTCAGTATCTACTAAAAAGGTGCAAAGGACAATTTTTTGTTTTCGACGTATATTCACGGCGTTTAATTTTGGGTGTCGGTTGGCCTTGCTTGTATAAAGCACGTGAGCATATACAGTGTCTGCTTTCGTGGCGTAACGTTTAGGGCATGGGTCATTGGGTCACTGAAAATTTGCTCCCCCTTATGTGCCCACAATGTCCTACTACCCTTAATTAGTGGACCAATTATAAATGATGCGACCAAGATTGCTACTTTAAACTTTTTTGTGGAACCCAGTTATTATGGGAAAAAAATATAATATAATAATAATATAAAAATTTTAATTAATAAATTAAAAATTAATTAATTTTATTAATGTAATAATATATGATATTATGATGAGTTATTTGTATAAATTTTTTTATACAGAAAATTGATCCATCAACTTCCAAAAATTTGTTGGAGTATTTTGGATCAACAATGTATTTAAAAATTAAAACTATTAAATTATGCCATAAAGTTATTTTATTTTCGATTTTTTCTTTTCTTATTTTGGAATATCTTTCTTATTTTTATTTTTACGGAATTGAATAAGGTTATTCCATCTGATTAAAAATAACAGAGTTATTCTTATATTTTATGAAAAGTAGAGAGTAAATTATATTATTATATAATAATTATGTTTTACATACTTTTAATAGATAGTAAAAAATTGGATAAAAACAAACTTTTGAACTATGTATTAAAAATCTTATGAGAAAAAATGATGTGATAAGTTCATTGTTTAAACTTTAAAGATTAAGAGATTGGATGTGGGTAAAATAAGATTTTTTTTTTCTGATAAAACAGATCTTTTTATGTTTTTTAGGGTAATTTTTAATAGTAAAAATAAAAGCACTATTAAAAAAATTTTTTTTTTCAGAAGATGTTTTTTACATCTTTTTTTAAAAGATCTTTTATATTAGAGTAAATATACACCCCGGCCCTCAACCTTTTTTGTTTTAGACAAGGCACCCCTAATGATTCTGAAGTACCGAATCAGCCCCTATTTTTTATATGAAATGTACAAATACCCCCTTGTAACCTGTTGCTAGCAGGTGACCCTGCTGACATGTCAGTTTCGTTGCCAACTGTACATGGTGAGTGCCACCTTGGAATGGTTTGGACATATAGCACATTCCCCCAAACATTCAAAACCATGTCGTGGTGAAGTTAACTCCTTCTTCCTCATTCACGTTCGAATTGAATTGGGGTAGGTTTTGCACTAAAGTTTGATATTTGAAATTCTGTGATTTTAATGGAAGAGAACACCATGGAAGACAAAGAGAGTGCCTCATTCGGTGATCAGTGCCGTAGCGCCTCATGCGGTTTCCAAAGGAGCAACGCCGGTGGTGAAATTAAGAGGAGAATGAGAAAATTCGTGGCTCCTAGATGCAGGTGTGGAGCATATGCCATTTTGTTCCAATCCTCCATCAGTGACAACCCTAATCGACTTTTCTTTGGTTGTTCAAATTTTAAGGTATTTGATTCATTGTTGTTATCTAATTGATGGTATAAACTGAAGGAAATCTGAATTTCTTTGTATCTTTGCTAGACAAGCACTCCGTAATGCAGATACTTTGCTTGGCTTGATGAGTACGTGTTTTCTTTTGCGGTGAATGAAGCTGCAAACAGAGATGAAGTTTCACAAGACATGGTGAAACTGAAAGAGAAGATTGTGGCACTCGAGAGGATGGTGGCAGAGAGTAATTTAGGGTTCAAAGGGGGTATCCCAAAAAAATGTTAAGGTTCTGCTTTTTTTTTTTGTTAGCATGGATTGTATCTACATTATGTTTAGTGGCTTTGTTGATGGTTTAGGGTTGAGAATCAACTAACAATGGTTTGAATGTATGAATCTGTAATCTGGGTTTGAAATTGTTTTGAATATGAGATACATTTGGTTCATTAGAGTTAATACCATGTGTTAAGATGTTGCAATATTATCTGTCATTTGATTCCTTTATGAATTAGTTTTATAGCATTACTACTTCAAGTCCAGTATCTCAAGAGATGTAATAGGTGGAGAAGAGCATGAAGTAAATGGCACAAATGAAATCATCAAAAGATATGATAACTGCATATATAGATTTCACTGCATAACTAATTAGTTTTTTACAAAATACCCATGGCTGTAAGTTTCACCAACAAAATAACCATCATCTTAATGTTTTCTCACAACTAATATCACTAAAGCTTTATAAATAAGAAGCATAAAGTCATAAGTTAAAGTAAGATAGCCAAAATGTAAAGGCCTATTTAAACCCTGCCCCAAAATATTAGATGGAATAGACAAAAAATAATTATAGTTCCATCTATGGTCATTCTTGAGTTGGAGGCTTGAAATTTGGTGTAGGCATGAAGTTGAATAAACTTTCAGTTGTAGAACCACGAGCTGCTGTAGCTGTTCCTTGAGATATAGCATCAGAGTTGCTTGTGCTTGTCATCACTGATGGTTGCACTTGAAGAATAGGTGGTTGCTGCTGAGGAGCTGGTGGGTTATGGTTGTTGTAGATGGTGGGTGAGCAGGGTGAGTGGAGAATCGAACATCACTGAAAAGTGCTGGTGGCCTAAATATCCTTTGTTTGGGTCTCAAGTCCCTGCCTTCTGATACAAATACATCCTTCAAAGCATTTATAAACTTCTCCTTAGTTGGAAATTGCATCCCAAACTCCAATTGAATTTCTTCATACCCATTCCTCTCATTGAATTCTGGACCATCAGGGCCCCTCTCTTCATCTGAACCCACTAGTGTTCGGAATCCCTCAGAATGGTATTCATAATTTCCTCCAAACTTTCCACTGGGCCACCAACACCACCTTCTGTATTTGGGCCTCCATGCTGGCCCATCAAGTCATCCATGTTAAGCTCATCTATATTTTGACCCATCCCATCTCCATCTACATGCCCTGACCCAAGACCACTACCATGCCCAGCATTTGATCCTGTGCCAGACCTAACCCCATCACCAACACTTGGTCCTATACCACTGCCAGAACCACTACAAGACCCACTTAAGACATGATATTTTTTCCTCTTTCCAGAATACTTTTTCTTCCTAGCAGCAACAGCTTTTCCTTTTTTCTTTTTCGCTTTCACACTTGCATCAACTTCTTCACTACTATCACTCTCATAGCCAAGAGGAGGGGGTTTGTAGGGTTCATCTTCAACACTCTCATATCTGCCATCATTAGATGACGATGATGAGGAAGATGATGATGACGATATAACCACATTCACATCAACAGATTCAGGAATATTCACATTCACATCAGCAAGTTCAGGAATATTTGCATTCCCTACAGCAGGAACAGGAATATTCACATTATGCTCTATGTAAATGTGAAATTCCTTCAAATTATTGTTGAGGCAGCAATCACACATATTGTTGATGTCCATGTCAGTCACAAGTTCATGCAACCCATCCTCGAAGTTAATCTGCGTTGGATCATGTCAGTATAATTGGCTGATTTCAATGTAACCCAAGTCCCTAATAAAAATGAGCAAATTCTCCTTGTTAACAAAGTCCACATCCATTGGTGGGAACTTCTCCTCTTCCCCACCTACGTAACCGAACTCCCCACTTGCTAATCTTTCAAGTCTACCCCCATGGAAAATCACAGGAACAACGAAAGCATCCATCTGCATGTTAAATTGAAACTATTAACAATCATTCTACAATGCAATAAATCATACTAGAAGTAGACAGCCTTTGCTAATCAACCCACAAATAAAATCCCAAATCAACCATGTTAAACCCTAGCAAATGAACCAAGAGAAATTGCAGTGCTCACATCATATCAAAATAGAGAGAAGCTAATAACAAGTACCAAAAACACATGCAAACAACCACGGACAGAAACCCTAAGCCTCTATATCTACATGAAACCCTAGCAATCTACAATTTCCCAAATAATGAAAATAACGAGAAAGAGAATAGAAAGAAGCAGAAAACTCAAACCCCTTTTCAAATGCTCAAGAACTATAACACCATAACGCACATTACACATATACAGAGAATACAAACTCGAGGTAAGTTGCAGATAGAACTTACCTTGAAGAGATGCCACCAAGCACTCGCAATGTGGTACCAAAGGTCCGTTGAGAGCTCTCACCGGAATGAGGAAGCCAACAACACTCTGTTTTTGGAGGGAAAAGAATGAAGAAGGTGATCAAGGGTTTTTTGTGAATCGTTGAAGAAGAAAGAAAAGATTTTTATGTAAACTCAAGTTAATGGAATTTGTAACGTTTACAAATTGGGGGAGGGGATATTTGTCCAAAGTCCAAAGTCCAAACCATTCCAAGGTGGCACTCATCATGTACAGTTGGCAACAAAACTGACATGTCAGCAGGGTCACCTGCTAGCAACAGGTTATAAGGGGGTATTTATACATTTCATATAAAAAGTAGGGGGCGATTTAGTACTTCAGATTCATTAGGGGGTGCCTTGTCTAAAATGAAAAAGGTTGAGGGCCGGGGTGGGTATTTACTCTTTATATTATTGTACCCAAATACAATTAATAAATAAAAAGATATTATTACATGATATATTCAAACATAAAATTACTTTTATTTTTGCAAAAGATCTTTTAAAAAAAGATCATTCCAAAAAAGATTTTTTCAAGAAGCTCGCCCAAGCAACCCTAATTCATACATGTTATCCTATATTCAATTCAAATAAAATATGCAGAGAGAGTTTATTTCATATGTTATGTGTACAATTAAGCTTTTTATTATGCTATAGAAAAAGACTACAGAACCAACACATTATAACTAATAGGGAGCCAATATATATTACGGATGATAAGTTATATAAATTTTGGATAATAACTTATTGTTGGATATATGAGTTACGGATGATAACTCATATAAACTTTGGATGATAACTTAATTATTAGCTCCCTATTGGCTCCCTAATATTGGTTTCATAGCATTGTTCTATGCTATAATATATGAGAAAGAGTAAAATAACACATGAAAAAGAATAAGTTATCCTCCAAATTTTGAAGTAGCAAAGTTCCAATCCAAATTAATTGATCCCAAAAAATTGTTCATTTAATTCAATTTAATTCAAATCCAATACAAAATCGATCAAAATGTATTTTGTCTAGACTTGATAGAATTTCATTTTTAGCCAATCAAACGAATTGGATCGAATAAAGTCTTAAAATTAATTTTTTTTACCAACATAAGATTACCTTTTTAATAATAAAGTCTTAAAATTAATTAGATCACATTGGTTTGGATTTAAAATAAAATAATCTCGATCCAATTTTAACCGTTTCAAATTATATACTTTGAATCAGATTAATTTTTTTTCTTCTCAAAAAGCATCGTAAATACTCATATATTGAAAAATTTTGTCCTTAAGACAATTTTTGTAAAGAACGTTTGGTGGTAAATAATTTCTTATGGGCTTATGGGCTAAGCCCAGGCAAACCAATTATAAAAATGGCCTACAATTGCATTTTTTTTTGGAATTAGTTAATATTAAATATTTTCGAGATAACCACGGCTATTACTTTTATATAAGAATAGTGTGATATTTTTAACAAAGTTTTTTTTTTGACAAGTGTTATAATTAACCTGTAAACACGTGAATATGTTGATTAGATTACAAATGTGTTTACTCAAATGGCTTCTGTCAAATGTTTAAATACAACTCAACTATTCAGAATCTTCACTATTCTCATTATCAGTGCATTGATTTTTTACTTAAATGGCTAAACTTGTAAACATGTGGATAATATTCACTATCTTCACTATTCCCATTATTAGTACACTGAAGTTTTTATTTAAATGGCTCACCTGTAAACACATATGTATGCGTTATTTAGATTACAAATATGTTTACTTAAATGGCTCCTACCAAATGTTTAAACACAACTCAATTATCCAGAATTTCCACTATTTCTATTATCAGTACACTGAGTTTTTATTCAAATGGCTCACCTGTAAACACGTAGATGTGTTGTTTAGATTACAAATATGTTTACTCAAATGGCTCCTACCAAATGTTTAAACACAATTCAACTATCCAGAATCTCCGCTATTCCCATTATCAATACACTGAGCTTTTACTCAAATTGCTAAACCTGTAAACATGTGGATAATCTCCACTATTCCCATTATCAGTGCACTAAGTTTTTATTTAAATGGCTTACCTGTAAACATGTGGATATATGTAATTTAGATTACAAATGTGTTTACTCAAATGGCTCCTACTAAATGTTTAAACATAACTCAACTATCCAGAATATCCACTATTCCTATCATCAGTGCACTGCGTTATGCATCAAACCTAACATAACAACAAAGTGAAATAAAAAATCAACTATTCCACTAACAAAACTCAACTGTCCACAATCTCTACCATCAATGTTTAAACAAAGCACAACTGCCCACAATCTCCATTATCCCAATCAATGTTTAAACAAAGCTCAACTGCCCATAATCTCCACTATCCCCATCATCAGTGCACCGACTTATACATCAAACCTAATATAATAGCAAAATGAGACTCATTTTAGTTAAATATTTCAAGTCAAAAAACTTCATATAATTAAGATACAGATTTTTATATATATTCTCTTTACCTCATTAGTTATGGCACTTTCTTTAGATTTCTTGGAGGATGCTGGTCCAAAGAAATATAAATGGTGTTTTTAGATATATGTGGTTCGAAAATGGGATCAACCTACAAGTATAATGAAAAAGTGATTAGTAGCATTGAGTTAATGCTGCAAGATATCAAGGTAAGAAAATAAATATAGTCTTTTGTGATATGCATTTATTGTTAAAGTTATTAAGTTATCATGCATGTTTAAGTTATTTCTTTCGTATATAGGGTTATCGCTTCCAAGCATCCATAACCAAATCCCTCATGAAGAAATGAAGGGATGAAATTCAGGAATTCCAATTGTATACAAATAATAATTTTATTATTGCTGATACTAAGCCTAAAATACGGGTTACTCCTTCCAAATGAGTTTTAGTATTTTCACATAGAACTACCGTTGTACCTGTTGAACTACCCACCTTTGAAGTGAAACAATTTAACTTTACCTCCATTCCTGAGTTGCTGCATGTTGCAAGCATTTCATCTGTTGGTTTTTTGGATAAAAAATATATTTATATCGTGTATTTTCTACATGAAAAATATTACAAACCATATTTTGAATATGTTTTCTTGAATTTTAACAAACATAATGGGAGAGGTTGTCGGAAAGGAAGAACCCCGTGAAATTATGACTGTGAGAGGGAGCCAGACTAAGTGTAATACCCCGCACCGTTAGCCGAGCCGATCGAACTGGCTTTCCACCAACGGTATTGAGTCAGAACAAAATAAATGTGAGGAAACACGTACGTAAACTAGAATTTGTGCGCAAACACGAACATCTTCGCTAAAGTTTGGCCCGAACCGGACCAAACCATGAACCGAACCGTCCTCTATATAAGGAACAAGGTGGCTGAACCACCTCATTTCTCTCATTTCAACTTAAGAGAATTGAGAGAATTGGTCAGAGAATCGATTCAGAATCGATTCTGTACCAATTCTCCACTATTCATCGGCGACTTCCAATCGCGATAACTTTTGACCCAGAGCTCTGATTGACGCACCGTTTGCGGCTACTCGAAGCTTGTTCCATCCCCTTCGATTCTACACCACACTTAAGGTATGGGTATCACGAAATCCTCCTCATTTCTAGCTTCTAAGCTTATGCTCGAAAATGAGCTTGATCACCTTGCATTTTTTTCGATATTCATGTTCTAGGTGGTGTTCTAGCATGCCCAATGCATGATAATCAAAGCCTATGAGCTTGCAAATCCGGTAAGACATTCCAACCCTAGCTATGCTCTCTTTTGAGCCCTAAGAATTGATAGGTTTTGGATATTTTTGTGTGTTTTTGTTGTGTGTACGTGTTGTAGGTATTGAAATGTGAGTGTATGAGAGTTGGTGTGGCTAACTAGAGCTACGGGTATGATGTGGTGTGCTTGGATGCTCGATGGCGCGAAGGAAATCGCGTGTGAGCATTGAGCTTGGCGTCCAGGTACGGATTTAGATTCATTACTGCAATAGGTAATCTAGTATGAGCACCTAGGCTAGTGGAACCTAGAATGCCATGATAGGATAAGTAAAAATGGAAAAATAAGAATAAAAGTGGATAAATGTATGTGCTAAGTGTGTGCTTGATGAATAAGATGATGATGATGATGAATGATGATGATATATGATGATGAATATGATTGATGATGATGATATATGATGAATATGATGATTGATGATGATGATATGAGGCCGAGGGCCATATATATTGTGAAAAAGGAAAGAGAGCGGCTATACATGAGGCGGTGTTTTAAGGAATAAGAGCTCGAGAGGCATTGAATTGTGGAGAGAGTCCTAGGATGTTTTAGAAGAGGTTTTGAGAAAGGAAAACTTGTTTTTGGGCGAACTTCGGTGAGCTGTAACTTTGGTTTTAGACAACGAAAATGATTTCCGAGAAAAGGTTTTCAAAGTATGTTTTAAGAGTTTGAGGGTTTTAAACTTAGTAATTCTGCAGAAATGCAGCAGGGCCCCAGAGAATCGATTCTCTCTGCAACAAAGTCGATTCTCTGAGTCATTTTCCTAAGAAAAATGGATTTCGAGAGAAAAGAATCGATTCCCATGACCTGAGAATCGATTCAGATTGTCAGAGGGGCCAATTCGGTTGTCATATGCATCAATTCTAGACTGGAAGAATCGATTCGTATGATGACCCACTTCTTGAAAAAGTTTTCTAAGTGTTTCGAATCGATTCGAGGACCTGTAGAATTGATTCATATGTTGACAGAAAGGTTTTGGTTTTGAAAGAGTTGCAGGGAATCGATTCGGCTGATGCTAGAATCGATTCCAGGTTTCAAAAATGGTTTAGAAAGGGACCCGTGAGTCGATTCGGGGATTTCAGAATCGATCCACTAGTGTCCATGGTTTAAATTTAACTTCGAAAACTATCTTAGAGTCGATTCTTCCTCTTCGGAATCGATTATGAAGGTATGTCTTGGTTTTCAAAGTGATTTGGAAAAGTTTAAGGATCTCTCGCACATTGTTTTGTGAAAGTGGATGATACGACTCATGTATAGAGCTTTGATCCCCTCGTTAGGAGGAAGAATGTTACTGTGTTGACATAACGTGAACCGAAGTGACAAGTGGGGGCCTGAGGGCTGACGACCCGGCTTACGGCAATAGCGGGCTACCGGCATAGTGCGTGCCATGGGGGTCAATAGGGCCAACGTCCCGGCATACAATATTGAGAAAGGAGGAAACCCCCATATATATATATTGAGATAAGAACGTAAACGTTCGGGGCAATGAGCGAGTTGTCCTCGGGGAAGTACGTACGGTAGTGATCCGGGATATATACTGGATCGGTCGGGTTAGCTAATGGAACCGACCGGCTGAGCTCATCTTAGCCGTAGGGTCAGGCATTCATCATATGCATTTGTGTGACATTGGTTGGGTGTGATTGTTTGTAAATGTACTTGCTATGTCTTGCTTGTATGCTTGTGCTTGTATGTTTGTTCGTGTATGTTTGTGTATGCTTGCTCTGTTGTGAATTGGAAAGAGATAGTAACCTAGGCAAAGACGATGAAAATGATAAGAGAAGGAAATATAGAGGTTTCCGGGTAAAAGGCTAATCAAATGGAAAGAAATAGGAATGTTTGCCGTAGGAACTAAGGAAACGGGATAAGGGCTTGAGAGTTGTATGACGCGAAGGCGAGGAATGGTAAAACCTGCGTGCCGAGTAGGATTGCCCCGTGTGGTCCTACTAGCTTACTTATTGGGGTTTTGGCGCTTTATCCGTACTGAGAATCCATGGGTTGGGGATTCTCATTTCGTATATTTCAGGCTTTTCAGGTACAGGTTCGAGCTTGGAAAGTTGGCGAAGCACTCTTCCGGTGTGTGGTTTAGCTTCTCCGCAGTTTGAGCCGTCTGTTGTATTTTGTCGGAGAATTAGTGAAGTTTGTCCAGAGTATGTAATAGGATTTAGAAGGTTGTATAACGGGCCTGGGCTTCGCAAGTTCCAGTCTATATATAGAGTCGAACCATTTGGATATATGTATGTACTATTATGTATTTTGGTGTAAGACAAGTATTGTATATGGGTTCTTGGCTCTATTTTAATAAAGAAGTGTTTTATGTTTAAAAGTAACATTTTCCTTCAATGGCTTCTGAAAGCCCTAGTATTTAGTAGCGTCTGTGTGTCTGTAATGCGCTAGAGTTGGTTGATCCGGCCCGCGACGTGATTAGTTGATTCTAGGGTGTTATATTTGGTATCAGAGCAGCTCTTTCCTTGTGAGCCTGAGGGAGGAAACTGCTATGCTTCAGTGCATGGTCTGAACCAAACCATCATGCAAAGGATGTTGCCTAAGGCGATAATCTGAGTCAGTAAGCATGATGATCTATTGGAAGTCTGTCTGAGTTCCTTTTATTTGGTAACCTTATAGTCGTGCCTTGACATAGAGTCTGATCAACTCCAATGTCGAAGCCGATTCTTTTCTAAACGTAAGGACTCAA
>JASCZI010090936.1:39962-50462 GCA_036250425.1 Stylosanthes scabra
GTAGATAGCTAGAATTCCTAAGTGTTAGGAAAATGCACCAATACATCCAATATCCCAAAACAATAGAAGTAAGCAAATCCGAAATCTAAATGTAACACTACTAATATCCGTATAAACCATAGGAAAACAAAACAAGTAAACACCTAGGAACTAATCCTGCATCGGGTTATCTTCAGGTTGCTCCTGAAAATCCACATACATCCTCTCGCCATGAAAACTACGGAACTCGTCTCGTAGGTTGCGAATATCAATGTCTTGGCTGATTAGGTGAGTATCGATTTGATCGATGCGACCCGACAACCTTGTGAAACCTTCGGTCATTGCTAACCGTAGATCCTCAAAACCTTTTTGAGCAATCTAAGCTATATCCGGCTGAAGCTGTGGTGGCACACTTGTCTCAGTGGGAATCTAAGCAGAGGTACCGGTCTCAACTTGAGGCTGTGCATCCGCCATAACATCAACACCCACATCCTCGGCAATGTCGGCTGGACCAACCAGGTTCCTCCGCATCTAATGGATATTCTTGGAAGTGATAGCGTGGGATATCTCTGGTTCCACGTTGTCCTCACGCGTTAGGTCTAGCGGCGCTATCTCGAAGACCTTTGTCAGTAGATGCGCATGTGCTAGAAATGATGGAGACTACAAAACCAATGGGAAACATACACACAAAACCATACGTGAGTCATTTTGGCAGATAAGACATCGATTCAGAGTCATTTTAATATTTCCAAGCTACAAATTAATCCCAATTATAAGGAGGTTATGGAGTTTCATAACAGAATTCTTGAAGACAACCCATCTACATCGGTCCGGATCTCTCAAGTATCATCTTAAGGAGCAGTATTGGCTGTTGACGAACTCAGAAGTGTTAAAGAAACTGTCAACACCATTGATGAAGTCATCCTTATGAAAATGGTGAAGTGTTCTTTGATAGGTGAATATTTTCATTCATTTATAATTGTCAAAATTCTTTAAATTTTGTGTCCCTATCATGTGGTATTTCAGGAATGTAATGTATGGATCTATGGGATAATCCATGGTATCAATAACACCAAAGATGATTGGTTCTATTCGACATGCAAGGGCTGTAAAAAAAAAGTGGGGTTGAACTTTGATTGTATGCATTGCAAAAAGAAGAATACATCTGCATTTATAAGGTTGTTATCATTCTCATATGTTTTAATATGTTAGATTTGGGAATTTACAGTTATTAAATTCTTATCTAATGATATCAATGACCTCTTAGGTACAAGGTTGAGGTCATTGTTTGTGATGACACTGGTGGTGTTTCACTACTACTCTGGGATAGGAAAGCTGCAAATCTTTGTGGGAGCAAGGTTTCAAAACTAAAACTGGAGATGGTATTACTTTATATTATTTATTTTTTTAACTGTTTTCTATTGTGATTATTTTATACTGGTTAGTATTCGGTGCTCTTTGTGTTGACATTTTATAAAATAGGAGAAGGACTATGATGGATACCCTCCTACGTTTGACAATATGCTGGAGAAGCATTTATTGTTTAAAATCAATGTGAAATCAACTAACATATCAGCAAATGATCGTGTTTATACTGTGATGAATATATCTGATGATTCTGAACTTTTTGATAGTAACCAACCTAAGGGAGTTCTTGACGACACCTCATTGAATGTAACTATGTTTATCTATATGTTATTGTTGATATATTTTTTTTTAATTTAAAAGTAATAATTTCATAACTAAAATATCTAAGTAGTCAAAGAGTTTTAAAATATGCAGGAAAACATGGATGTACGACTGAAGGATGTGCAGTCAAGAGCACATGAGAATGAGGAGGAAAGTCAGTTTTCCGCAAACAAATTTAGCAAGAAAGGTGGAAAGAGGCAGAAGCGTTCATTAGTCCATGATGAAAATTTATCTCTTGGGCATTAGTGTTCTAGAACACAATGTACAAATTTAATTATCATTAAAATACTGTTTTGGTTGTATTTTCAATACTTTGTTTGTTTTCTGTTGCTTAAACTATAACAATCTGAATTTTCTTGATTGGCATTTGGATTGTATTTGATTAACTAATATTTTGAGTTCATATTTTTTTATTTTAACCTTGCTATTATTTTATTATTATTACTTTAGCCGTTTACCATTGGATTTTTTTTCAATGACATTACAATTGCAAGTCTTTTTTTTTTTTTTTTGTTAATTTAGAGTTTGCATTAGCCAATCACTTTCAATTATCACATTATCAAAACATTTTAAATTATCTTATCCAAAGTGTAGTCATTTTTGTTCAGAAATATTGAATTTCAAACAAAATGCCAATTAGAGCTTGAGATTAATAATTATTAAATACATATTAAGTTTATATAATATAAAAGTAAAAAATTTCAGATTAGAATATAAATAACAGTTTAGCATGTTAGTATTTTCTATGATCCACGCCCTCGTCACATATAGGATTATAAAAGCGTTTACATCAATAATGAGAAGATAATAGACCTTAAAAAAATTATTCACCTATTTCATGAGTTAAATGTTGTTTTTCAAGGCAGGCGTTCAAATGGAAAAAACAGTGAGATATCTTAGTAGCAAAAAGAGTGAAAATTATGAAATAATCCTTATTGATTGATATAAATAAAATATTGAAAGGGCAATTCAATTTTGTAAGATAAGAGTACACCAGAGTTCTTAATATGATAAAAAAAAATATTAAAATTATGATGCATTAGGTGTGTGAATAAGTATGCAAGAGGTTGGACAATTTAATATGTCTTTAGAAATAAGTGTATGCATGGATATCATATGGTATAGTTTGATTTAAGTGTATGCTTTATATAAGAGGAGCATCAAACATCATTTTTATTTACAAATGTTTCGGTTCTTTTGGTGCAAGCATCAACACTTTTTTCTTAAACAGATTTCCACTAATCAACCTTCACATACAAATGCTGCTCAAAAAATAAAATAAAAAAGAACACACACCATAATTTCTCTTTCTCATTATGTATTCTCTGGATAATTTAAGAAAAGTTATATCTGACTTTTTTCCCCACAAAAGTTAATAGTTGGTCAAATAGTGCAACTAAATTATTAAAATATATAAGTATTATACCCACCGTGATAACTTGTGTTTTCAAATATTAATGATACAAATATTATTTCTTCTAACAAAATAAGTTTTCATAATTTGGCATAAATTGGAAGAAGTTAGCGTAATGATCATGTTTATCTTTAATAAGTTGCATCACTAAATCCTATTGTTAATTAGGTATTCATATTCATAATAATCAGTTGACCAACAATCCAATATATAATCAGCACTGCGAATAAAATCTTCTAATATTCAAAGTTTTTCTAATAGTAAGACATCAATTTTTATATGTCACAATTAATAGAAATAATATAATTATAAAAGGGATTTTGTATGTTTATATGGAATGGCATGGTTAAGTTCTAATTATTTACAGTAATCTAAATTCAATTGTTTAAATCTAAGGAATAAGGAATCACTAGCAACCCAAGTCTTTGAGAAACCTGAATATTTTATATAAAAAAATTATTAAAATATAATTTGATATTCTACTATATTAAACCGTTCTCAATTAGCAAATTGACAAAATTTAGTCCCGCTATTCCTACACGCTTTTATTAAACACTAAATTGACATTCTTTTAAAAATACAGTAACTATCTTGCTTGTTAACTGCATTTGTTGTATTCCCCACTAATGGATAAAAAAAACTCAACTACCCACAATCTCTACAATCCCCACTGACTGCACTGAGTTTTCAAAATTAATTAGAATTTATTATGTTAAAAAAAAGTTTTTTATTTAATTATCATTAAAACACAATTTAGTAGTGTAATAAATATTTCTTAAATATTACATAGATGATTAGAATTTTGAGTAGGTAAAGTTATAACCTTAAATGAAATGTCAAGAAAAAAACATTAAATAAAATTTAATTAATTTTATTGTTATTTTTAGAATTTACATTAAGATATACAAAAATCATGTGATATATTTTTAAAATAGAAAATCAAATAAAATAATTGCAATGTATCACATAAAGAAAATATTACATATATAAATTAAAAAAACTCAGAATTAATATTTCTAAAATTAAACTCTAAAATTAAATCAGATCAATATTATGTCACAAAAAAATACACTAATATTCTATCTATGTATAATTTATTAAAATAATATAATAGCACTACAAAGTATGTCAGAAAAAATTTACACCGATAAAATTGTTCTATTATATCGTGAAAGGTTAAAAAAAAAAGTCTTCTCAAATTATTATTAAGCTTAATTTATATTTAAAAAATCATCATATAATATGTAATTTACGTATGACAATTTCCTACTAAAAAATTAATCCATTACGATAGCAGTAAATCCGCGCATAGTGCAAGTCTTTCACTAGTTTCCTAGCATAAGTGGTAAGTGATTTGAGTTGTTTAAGCGTTTAGTTCTAAGTTAAAACCTTGAGAGTGATATCTATGTAAAAGGAAATGTGACCACATTAAACCCGCAAAAGAGACACTCAAAAAGACGTAAGGAATTAATTTGAACGTGTCGAATCTAGGATATACTCCACGAAATATATATATATTCGAGATATATATGTCTTTTGCATAGAGATGTGGTCTTTTTTTATTCATGGTCTTTCTTGACTCGGAAAACATTAAAACAAAGGACTAATTTGTTGCGGATGTATCCTCCCCTAGGTTTGTTAGTTATTTTTGCTATTTAGGTTTGTCATTTATTTATTTTTGGTATTAATGTTTGTTGTTGTTGTTTTTTTTAATAGTATTTGGACAAGAAGGTTTTTGTTAGTTATTGCCAATCAAAAGCTTGTTTGGATCAAGATAGAAAAAACATATTACCAAGCCTTACCAATGATCATATTTCTCCTTACCTGTAAAAAAAGGGAACATTTTTCTCTGCTTTCAGACCAAGATCCAAAGCAAGAAAAAAAAAAAATGTTCTGAAATGAAAAATTAAGAAAAAGGGAACCCATTGCGACACCAAGAAAAGAAACAGGAAAACCCATTTTATTCGGAAAGAATGATTCATGCATAGTGGATACTGTTCATTTTTTTCCATCTAATATTTGGCGTTTACTAATAAAATTAAAATTTAATTAAATTAAAATTTTACACATATATCAAATCAAGTAATACCACATCATCAAAAATAATTAATTTTCAAACTCACTATTTCTAAAATCATATAAATGCATGAATCTAATTAAATGATTGTGAAAAATTTTTTACATTATGAGTGGATCAAAATTAAACTCATAAAATAAGAGTAAATTACAACAAACATTGAAAAAAGAATTTTAAAATGACAAAAATAACTTTAAAGGTTGAAACAATAAAAAACAATTAAAGCATCTCCAACAAATTTTAAATTTTATCAAAAATACCGAATGTCAATTATTTGTGTATTTTAGCTTCTATTTCATTAGTCACCTAGTTTTTTAATATTTTTGTCAAAATTTTAAAATTTTTAGGATATTTTTGTCGTACAAGTACAAATATTTAAAAAATAATTTTTTTATTTTTATAATTTTTTATGGTTATTTTTTACAATTTACTCTAAGATTAATTATTGTTATTTTTATAACTACGATCCTTTTATTTTAAGATGTTATTACTTATCAACATTAATTACTAAAAGGAGTTTTTCTTAAAAATACCCCTCATTAACTGAAAATAGATTAATGGATTTGATGGAGTTATTCCTTACTCATTAATTTAACTTCTCTCTATAAAAAAAAAAAAATTGATGCATTCTATTTGAGAGACTATAATATAAATCTACAACCACATGTAAGCATTACTAATTGAATCAAAGCTCCTCCGAATAAAAAATTGAATCCCGTTCTTTCAATAATGAATTTGTTATGATGAGTTTGATAGAGTGATAGAGCTCTAATAAATTTTGGTAGCACCTGAAAGTTGAAACGTCCAAAAAGCAAAACCGTCTGAGCAGGAAACGCGAGGCGCGCACACAACTACACAACACAACAACGTACTCACCAACGTAGATGTTGCTTGCACACTCACACACTACTACTATTCGGCGGTACAAAAGTTGCAACTTAGGATAATGCCATGCTTTTACAACCAACCTGCAACTTCCATTTAACCTCCAAAGTTAAATTTTTGACCCTTTTTCGTTTTCTCTTTATCATTATTAGTTACTACTTACTAGAAGCTAAGCTAAATATTCTGGTATTAGTAAAACCTTAAGAGAGGAAAGGAAACACCGTGAGCTTGTAAATGAGATTTAAATTGTAAAATTGGTTTCTCACTTTCACACAAAGGGTGAAAGGCGGTGTGTGTCACCCCTTCAGCTTCCTCAATTCTTATTGCCCTTTCAGTTCATCAACCTAAGCTCAAAAGAACAACAACAATGGCAGAAGGAGAGGCCGCACAACCACAACCACCACCACAAAAACAGCAACAGCAACAGCCTCAGCCACCTCCCGTCAAAGATCAACTCCCCAACGTTTCTTACTGCATCACTAGTCCTCCACCATGGCGTCAGTTCCACTCCCCAATTTGTCTTCCACCACGTTACCTTTGCACATTAAATCAACCATCAAATATTCTATGCATGTTAAAATACAAAATAATATTCAAATGATGATTATTATTATTCATGTGTCTGTCAAAATTCATTGACTGAGTCTAGAATTTACGTTGTTAATTAATGAAGCGGAGGCTATACTACTTGGTTTTCAACATTACCTGCTCATGCTTGGCACAATTGTTCTAATACCAGCTTCTCTAGTTCCTCAAATGGGAGGAGGAAATGTAAGTAAGTTTAAGAAACTAAGGAATGATGTTGATTTTATTTGATTCTGAATTTTGTTGTCATAAATGTTCATGTTAATTGTGCTTTCTACAGGAAGAGAAAGCAAGAGTGATTCAGACTCTGTTGTTTGTGGCTGGCATAAACACTTATATCCAATCTCTATTCGGGACTCGTCTACCTGCAGTTATTGGAGGATCTTATACCTTTGTGCCAACCACCATTTCAATCATTCTGGCTACTCGCTACGATGGCATTGCCAATCCTAAGGAGGTTGCTTCGCCACTCACCACAATCATGCTTAATTGTTGTTCCTCATTGCTTTTTTTGATGTTTTTGTTATGTCACAATGCCACAATCTCTGTTTGTTTATGCAGAAATTCGAGAGGATAATGCGCGGAACGCAGGGCGCTCTTATTGTTGCTTCAACCCTCCAAATTATTCTTGGATTCAGTGGTCTTTGGCGCAATGTAGTCAGGTTTCTTGAATTTTAACATTTCTTCAATCCATGGAATGCTTCTAGTTTCATATGTGATATGTTATAAGATGTTTTAGAATATGCTTGTTTTGTATAGGCCTGATTCTTAAATAAGCACTATTTTCCATTTAATTTGTTACCTTCTTATTTATCCTATACAGTGGAAATCTACTGTAACAATTTTACCCTTATTATTGTTCAATCATTTTGGTAACGATTTTTATATGTATTGTTTTAGGTTTCTGAGTCCTCTTTCAGCTGTTCCCTTGGTTGCTCTCTCAGGCTTTGGACTTTATGAGTTGGGTTTTCCTCAGGTAATGCATATTTGCTACAAGACCTAGTCCTTATCACTATCAACACATGATGATAATTAGTGTGATTCACAATGTTCATTTTTGCTTCTAAATTTCTAGGTTGCAAAATGTGTGGAGATTGGACTGCCTGCAATTTTCTTCCTAGTAGTATTTTCACAGGTGATTCTAAACGTCCTGATAATTATAATTTCGTTCTTTAAGCATTGCTAGTGCCATTTATTGCTTCCCCTTCCTTTCTTTTCTTCCTCTTTAAGTTAAGTTTTGAACATTATATTTTTTAGTAAGTGTGACAATGTGTGTTTGCAGTACATTCCTCATGTGATGAAAGGAGAAAGGCATATTGTTGGTCGCTTTGCAGTTGTGTTCACAGTTGCAGTTGTGTGGCTTTATGCTCTTATTCTTACTGCGAGCGGAGCTTACAGAAAGGTAGCACTCACAACAAAAAATTCATGCAGAACTGATCATGCTGGAATTATAAGTGGTTCTCCTTGGTAAGTATCTTGTAGTTCTTCTAATTACAGAAATTTGGAGTATGTTGATTAGCTTGTTGAACCATAGCTTGTTCTGCCGAGTATTCTTAAATGACAAAAAAAAAAAAAAAAAAGTAAGATTCAATTTGGTTATCACCTTTACTATTGTTCCTTACAAAAAATGTTTCAATCAGGATTAGAGTCCCATATCCTTTTCAATGGGGAGCTCCTACATTTAATGCTGGAGAAGCTTTTGCTATGATGGCTGCTTCACTTGTTGCCCTAGTAGAGGTTTGTTTCTTCTTTTGCTTGTGTTATAGCATATTGTCCTGCAACTAATTTTATCTAGAATCTGTTTCATATGGTACATTAATAAGCAGAACACTCCAGCGAGTTGAGAGAGAAATTGCCTCTACCAGTATACCTGTTCTCACTTCCTATTGTAATTAACAAATGAAAGGCTATAGCCTTTAGTAATGGCTGCTTCTCACATAAGTTTCATTGTTCAACAGTCAACTGGTGCTTTTATTGCTGTTTCAAGGTATGCAAGTGCAACTCCTATCCCGCCTGCAGTTCTTAGCCGCGGTGTTGGCTGGCAGGTAAACATAAATTATGAATTGAATGTATCCTTTTACCCATGTGAGTATTGTACCTAAGTTTAACGTGAAATTTCCAGTTATAAGTTGTTTCAAAACTGGCATTATCAAATGTCAATTGTACACTGATCATGCATTGTTGGGTTCTGCTTGCTCTTGATTTAGTTCATTTTCATCTTTTTGTTATGATCATCAATGTCAATTGTACACTGATCTTTTATATTTCCTATGTATCAGGGAGTGGCAATTCTCTTATCTGGGATCTTCGGGACAGGGAATGGATCATCAGTTTCTATGTAAGATTCTAGTTCAAAACTTCAATGAATTGGAGATACCATTTTCTTGGTAGGGTTCAAAACTTCAATGAATTGGAGATATCATTTTCACAGAGAGAACACCGGACTGTTAGCTTTGACTCGAGTTGGAAGCCCAAGGGTAGTTCAGATATCATCTGCATATATGATATTTTTCTCCATATTTGGTAAGTTTATAAATGTTTAGAAAATTCTAAGGTAAACTTTCTCTTTGCTTAACCTTTGTACATTATGAATTCCTAATATATGCAGGAAAATTTGGAGCTGTATTTGCTTCAATCCCAGCACCAATATTTGCTTCTTTATATTGCCTTTTCTTTGCCTATGTTGGTATGTATGATCATCTTAAGAATCTGGATTTTTCTTATCATAATCCATTCAATTATGATTTACTAACCTTTTTCTTTTCATGTCCCCAACAAAAACAGGTTCTGCTGGCCTCAGCTTCCTTCAGTTTTGCAATCTAAACAGTTTCAGAACCAAATTCATCTTGGGGTTCTCTATTTTCATGGGATTCTCCATACCACAATACTTCAACGAGTACACAGCATTTAAGCTCCATGGTCCTGTACACACTCATGCTAGATGGGTAGCCAACTTCTCCCATTCATTCTAGCTCTCTTTTTGTTACTGTCTGAAATTTTCATCTAGTTTATTTTCTCTCTATTTTGGCAGTTCAATGACATGATCAATGTGTCATTGTCATCAAAAGCATTTGTTGCTGGTTCTTTGGCGCTGTTGTTAGATGCCACATTGGGAAAGAAAGATGGCCAAACCCGCAAAGACAGTGGTATGCAGTGGTGGGACAGGTTCAGTTCATTCCAGAAAGATGCAAGGAGTGCTGTGTTTTACTCTCTGCCCTTCAATCTCAACAAGTTTTTCCCTTCTGTGTGATTTTTGGATCATGCTGTTACAAGAGATGAACATACACCCTTCATATTTGCCTTCTGACTTAGATATCATCGTCAATTTCTTCCTTCTTAACTACAAATCAGTCAGCAATGTGTATATAGATTTTCACTTAGAAGTTAGAACCTTTCAAAAGCTAATAGCTAATTCTGTTAGGAAACTTTGAAGTTTGAATATTGTGGGTGTTAGTTCAAGAAACTTTTATCATAAAGGTAATAGGATGAGATCTCTATCCTTTTTTCACATTGCAGTGAATTATAATAGTTATAGATATAATAGCACAATTTTTATTATTCAAAGGAAAAATGTCACCTTAACACCAAAATATTTTCACCGTGTTGAACTCTACTTTTAACTTAGTCACCCAAAAACTTTATTTTTAACTCGTATTATTAAAATGATTTTAAAAATATTATATATTATTATTTATTAAATTAAAAATTATCTTAAATATTTTATATAATCATAGAGAACATTAAAAATATTTATGAATATTAATTTGTATTTTAAATAAATAATTAAGATATTATTATTACGATTTTATATATATATATATATATATATATATATATATATATATATATATATATATATATATAGGGGGTG